>JAPYZR010002311.1:0-28781 GCA_030522945.1 Trichopria nigra
ACTGTGAAGTCTGATTTTTGATTTTCGGTCTGCGGGCGGAGGGGCGTGGCAAAATCCAATTTTCATATTGCAAAACGAAGTTTGCCGGGTCCGCTAGTATTTTATAATCATGAATGCTATAATGCATTTGATGAATGCATTCACTTCCCAACAAACGAAAAAGTATTGAATCCAGAATCTGTTCACTTTCGGATTGAATTCTGTCTAATAATATTTAGTAATAATATTTAGTAATATAATAAATTTGACGATCGATAAAAAAAAATGTACAGTATCGATCTAGCTACCTTGAAAGCCGCAGCTAACCGTTTATATATATATACCACTTATTTAACTACCGATAATTATATTCTATTTTAAAATAAAAATCGTACTCGCGCTTTCGCTTGAAAATTTTGAATTAAATGTTATATGTATATATTAAGTATAAACAATAGTAATTAATTATATTGGTCTCTCCTAAAGGGAATTGAGCGATTATATGCACGCTATAATAATGCGTCCCAGTAATCGAAAGAGTATTTTTTAGGATTCAAAAGCATTGGAAATGGACAAAATAAGGATTAAAAAGGATTACGAAGGAGTGAAGGATTAAGATAAAACGAATGCATTTTTATACATTTTCTCCTGATTTTCTTCATTTTTAATGTTTTTGAATCCTTTTTCGATTACTGCGTATATATCCACCAAACATTTGTT
The DNA here is from genome assembly GCA_030522945.1 of Trichopria nigra. Classification (NCBI taxonomy): domain Eukaryota; kingdom Metazoa; phylum Arthropoda; class Insecta; order Hymenoptera; family Diapriidae; genus Trichopria; species Trichopria nigra. The sequence goes on from JAPYZR010002311.1 coordinate 700, forward strand.
ACGCTTCGTTTCATTTCTGCAGAATGTTTTCGCGTCCAATAGAAGACGAAGAATTGAATTCGGTTTCCTTCTTTCTTTGTATTAAATTCATTATTACTTCAGAAAAATTGGTTCGGATACATTGGATCGACTGAAAACACTCGAAATGTAGATATTGACCCGAACTATATCTTTTCTTTGTCGAAATTCGACCGGACTCATTAGTATGATCATAATGACTCATAATGACGCGTCACGATCATTTTGGTGACGTATTGAACAAAGTATCGAAAAGAATTATTATTGCTTTTTATAAATTCGTTTGGCCGTATTGCGTCGAATTAATAATTATAGTTAAATAAGTCGATTTCATTTTCTAATTGATTAGAATTAAATGAAAGTCTCTTCTATTCTCAAATATTGTTTTGTATTAACGGAATTGAAACGAATTATATATAGAATTACAAAAATTGATTGCAATTCGAAATGGACAGATTCCAACAATCGAAAATTTCGATGTTCGATTTTCAATATTCAGTTTGGTACTGAATTTTCATAAGGAGCATTCCAAATCGGCCACTTTTTTTTATATAATTTTTAATTTCAGTTTTATCATTTGTGTATCGTTAGCACATGACATGCAAAAGAAGTATTCTTGAGCACATATACAACGTTTTAAAATCGACTGCAGTATGAAAGTTGTGAGTATATTTAGAAAAATGAAATTTTCTGTTCTCGCAATGTTTAATTTATTTTAGATCAAAGCATCAGGACTAAAAATTAATGTAACATATATTTTTCGTATTTTTTTTTTTTTTTTTTTTTTTTTTTTTTTTTTTTTTTTTTTTTTTTTTTTTTTTTTTTTTTTTTTTTTTTTTTTTTTTTTTTCTCGTGAAAATATCCACTTTTACGTTTTGTTACAGGATGAGGTTAAAAAATCGTTGTGAAGTTTTTAATTTCCATTTGTCGAAGGAAGGACCCGTTTTAAAATTCTGATAAAATTCATAAAAGGATTTAATATATATAGCCTTTTTAGCAGTATATAGTTGAAATTGTGATTGTGGATCGGTTTACAAAGAAAACATCGAACTGAAAAATTGTAAATAAACCCAGTAAACCAAAAAGCATTCAAGTACCAGAAATAGGATTAAGAATGATAGAGATGTATTCGTTTCCGTCCAAAACGAATTTTGGAATAAAAACGAAGAATTGGACTGAAACGAATACTTCTCTATCATTCTTAATCCTATTTCTGGTACTTGAATGCTTTTTGGTTTGCTGGGAATAGAATTCCCCTGATTAACATTTAAATTAACATGATACAGGGGACTTCAAATTCAAGCGATTATCTCACTCAATTTTTTTTTCATTTTAAACGTAATTTAATGCTCTACAAGATGCATTTATCTATATATAATTCTATGGTGAAAAACAAATTTCGTTATTCAGAAATATGAATTGAAACGTATTAATATAGGTTACTTTTTCGATAATATTATTTTTGGATATTTTTGGAAATATACATTTTCATATTCAAAAACCCGTATAGAAACGCATTAACAGCTCACTCATTTAAGAGTGTTACTTTTGGATTCACATGGATTCAAATTTATTTTTGACAATTCGTAATAACGAATAGGAATGCATACACAGTCTGCCTGAATCAGACATGTATTCGCGTGGATTAAAAAAATCAAATTTTCTATTCGTATGAACAAATAGAAATGCACTGCGGATAAAATAATGGAGTCGTTTTTCCCAAAGTACAAATTCAAAGACTCTTAAAATGAATGCATTTCAATACTTTTTTATCCATTTGCGATTAACGACCATTTGATGAATGAAGTTTGTCAAGTTAACTTCTCGTATCGAGAAGTCCCCCTAATATACGTGCATAGTATACCCAGTAAACGAAAAGGGATTGAAGTTTAAAAAATGGGATTGAATGGGATTAAAACCGTTAGAAAACTTACGTGATTGGATTATATCAACCAATCATGACGTTTCTCCAATGGTTTTAATCCCATTCAATCCCATTTTTTAAACTTCAATCCCTTTTCGTTTACTGGGTACACTCTCTCAATTCTTATTCGAAAAAGTCGACTTTATGAGATTCTGTTCAATTTCCTGTGTCATGGCCGTTTCATAAATAGCGCGGGAAATTCAAACTTCTGTCATTATTGGACACATTTTGTCGGCAAAAAATCAATTCATTTCAAATAATTTCATACATAATTGTAATGCTCCTAAATAAAAAAAAAAAAAAAAAAAAAAAATATATATATATATAAAAAACAATAAATTATACGAACACTTTTAAAAATATATATTGTAAAAGTATACAACGACTTTATAGTCATAATTCTTCGTCTTTCTCTTTCGACCTTTACGTAATTGCACCTTATTTTCATGAATAATTTCGTATTACAAATACACGCATTAATCGATTTCTCAAATGCGCGTACGGCGTATCATCACCTGCACGATTTGACCCGTGAAAAGAACGAGCGTTGCGCCAGCGGCTAAAATTGTTACGTCACTCCCGGATCAGTTCGCCCACGCTGTATATATAACGTGCGCTCCATCTATATGTCGTTTGCGTCTTATAGATCAATACTCGTGTGTTCTCGATTTCTATTACCGTGATTTCTAATAAGCCCCGGATGAAATTCTGGAATGATCGACTAAATCTGACGTCCATAAATATATTTATATATTTCTGCCATTAAATAAAATTAAACCAGCGTCGTACATGATTGATTTCGTTTATTCAAATGTAACAATAAAATCAGCATCAAAAATTATGTAGAATCGCAGCGGTATTATTATTATTACAGATATTTCATTTACACATATGTCGATGGATGTCGATGGACGCAAAAATGCTCGACTAAATTAACAAAAGACAATATCAATCTCAAGTATGATTAAATTAATGACAAAGTACAATATCTGGCATTATGTGCAATAATATTTATACATGGAACGTCGCTGAGGATGATGCGTTTGTACTCGTTTGCATATATATATAAATATATATATACACGACGACCGTATTGATTCGATTAGTCGATGAGTTACTTATGCTTTGTATATTCTTCGTTTTTCTTGTTTTTCAATCAAAGTTATGCCATGAAAAAGAAAAGTCCTAGGAACTAAATGCTAACACAATATCGTTTCCGTAAAATCTACATATATAAACGAGAAGAAACTCACAGAGTTTCCTGTCGGAAGTTTAAAATATTTTCCGTCGTCGTCTAAAATTTTTATCATTAAAAATTCCAACGCAACACTCCCAAAAGATGTGTCCTTCGCTCAACGACGGACTTTGGGTTAGTCTCGTGTTATATATCTTACATTTCGAATCCGTCGACAATCGAAGCGCCCCATATATATACGTAAAATCTATCATTTTTTTATATATATAAATATATTACAAAAAAAAAAAAAAAAAAAAAAAAAACAAAAACAAAAAAACAAAAAAAACAACAAAATACAATTCCATCTCGCGATTAAAACTACACTTTCGTTCCGATGATTTACAACGCTTAATATAACAGTTCGTTGATCGGGTAATTCTATGAATGAACGGTCTTGAGTATTGTTTCGTACATGTTCATGTTCTCTCGATCGCTACAAAATGAATAGGTACCATAATTACGCATCGACCTGGGCAGCGCACTTCGATATCCTCAGAGATTCCGCGAGTATCCGAGAAACCTCTCGCAACTCTCGGCTACGCACAATGTAGAAACAGAATAATTACACTAACGTACCTATTTTAACGTAAATTAGGGATTATCAATTAAAGTTCGGTATTTACACAGTATTATGATGACGGATATCCGACGATCGAATTCACGAGTAATGCCTCTAACGAAATATCTCGCGCTGTTCCGGCCCGTTTCTAGAACTTTCTTGACTCATTGTCTGTTATGAGACTCGATCTATGAAACGCGGCTCAGCAGTTCGACGATTATGAATGGTACAGTTTTTGGGTGACCTTACTCGTGCAGCCTTCAATCATTTCGGTAAGTCTTCTCGGACGTCATCGATCAATATCGACGAATTCCGGATTCTGCATCTAGAATTCGAATGATGGAAGAATCGATGAATATTCGACAGTTTCCGTTTGATTCGTGACTAGAGTCAGTAGCTGTTTTTCGAGCAGCATTATCCGTCGTCGATGAGTCGCCAGCCGTAAATAAATAGGATCTAGGTTTTAGTGATTTACTTAAAAAAAAAAAAAAACAAAAAAAAACAAAAAATAATAATCAGGCTCTTTCCTCGTCTCACAGCTTGACGGCGCAGCAGTCTTCGCAATTCCCATCTCTCCGACATTCGCACCCATATCGGCTATAAGCTGCGAAAACTTGACGAATGCGTCGCTTTGTTATCAGCCTATCGAACCGAAACGTTTCCCCCATTCACCCCCTCGACAGACATTCACTGGTAGGATCTTTGCCTGAACATACTGCTGATCTCCTCGATAGATTTGTTCTTCGTTTCTGGAACTTTCCTGTAGATGAAGATTGTGAACAGGAGCTGCAATACGGCAAAGATGATGAAGACGTTGAAGTCGAGGGCCTTCTTCAGCGGCAGAAAGCCAACGGAGACGATGAAGTTGGCCGTCCAGTTGATAGCGATGGCGACCGAAGTAGCGACTGGTCGGGCCGACGAGCCGAACAATTCCGATACCAAGAACCAGGGAATGCTGCCGGGACCGGTTGCGAAGAGGACCACGAACAAGATCACGAACACGATAGACATGTAGGCTGCCACTTGGTTAGTGCCCTGTAATTAGGTTAAACGTTTGGTTTATTAGTTCATTTCTAAAATGATTTATATTCAAAAATATAATGACCGATGCATAATTTGTCATGGAACGTCCATAGCGTTCACAACGAAAAACAAATCAACTTACCGAAAATCCTAGGCAGATCGTGAGGAGTGTCGTCACGATTGTCATTCCACCAAAACCGATCAAGAGCAATGTTTTTCTGCCGGCCTTTTCCACCAAAACGAGAGACACCAAAGTCATCACGACGTTCATCGCGCCAACACCCATAGTCGCGATTTGTGCGTCTTCGTCTGGGAGATTGCCAGACTTGAAGATATCGGTAGAGAAGAACATGACGGCGTTGATACCGGAGAACTGTTGGGCCAACATGATCATCAAGCTGATGAAAAGGGGGATGCGCAATGCCGGATTGTTGAACAGTTCCCGAAGAGTGACACGAGGTACGAGCTTCATAGTCTCGTATTCGGCACGTATATCTTCCATCTCGTCGTGCACTTCGGTCGTTTCACGGAGCCAAGACAAAGCTGCAAATGAAAACGTTTATTAAGACTCGGTCGAATACTATCATAAAATGTCTATCGTGAATATCGAGAAAACGTTAAGACGTTGACTTCTAAAGTGACTGAGATGAAATTTAAAACGAGACAATATGCTATTGTTACATAATTTTACTCACATTTCTGGGCCTCCATGTCTTTTCCTTTAACGAGCATGAGGAACTTGGGACTCTCGGGGCAAAGCGGCAACGTGCAGCACTGGAAGATCGCCGGGACGATGGTCAAGCAGAACAAAATCGGCCATTGCGTCGCCGATCCAAGGACCGATGACATTCCTAGAATCTGCGCCACCAAGATAGAAATGGTGATGATCAGCTGATAAACCGTACCTATCGCACCTCGTAGATGTATCGGCGCGATCTCGGCCATGTACATCGGCGCCAGACCCGCGTTTAGGCCGGAATTGATACCGATTATCAGACGACCGATAATGACCATTTCGTAACTGGACGCCGTTTTTGAAAATCCTTCGAACAAGACGGTAAGGAGGACGAGGACGTTGTTGGCGAGGAGACCTCCCTTTCTGCCCAAAGTGTCCGCGACGGTGCCGACCAATGCCCCACCGATCATACCGCCGAAACAGAAGATGGCTACAGCTATCGCCCAGATATTTAAGACTTCCGGATCGTCGAATGCCACAGTCGATCCGGTCCTATTCGTTCTGACGTCGGCGATCCATTGATTGATAACCTGTAAAAGAAATTCACTCGTCAGTAATTACTCCTACATATATCGATTACCCGAAAAAAGCCAAAGTATATATATTTACATCGTAAGCAAAAAAATAAACTTTTGTTAAAAATAATACTTTTGTTACTCACTTTTTGCGGGGAATTGACGACTCCTGTATTAAAACCATGTTGGAAAGAAGAGCCAAGACAGCCGGCAGCGATTGCCAATAGCAAGTGGCCATTGAGACCCTGAAAACATAGGAAAGAAAACGATTACATTAAACATTCTTTACGACAACTTGAGTGCTTAAATTATAGTAAATTTTAGGCTTTAAATTTGCATAATCTTATGTGAATATATATATACATATATATAACTCACATGTTTATGTATTTGTAATATTTATACTGATTTGTAATGAGATCAAATAAATCGCATAAACAGTTAATGATGGATTCGCCATGTTGTGAAATCTCACACTGACCCACATTCAGCGAAAAAAAAACAAGTGTGCAAATGTATATGATTCAATTTAGTACAGTTTTCTTTTATATATATAAAAGTCCTAACAAGTAGTATCAACAAGATCAAATGCACTTATACATTATGTATTAGCTTTGTCCTAAACTTAAAAGTAATCGAATGACGATCAGCAATTTAATGACGATCAGTGTTTACTTCGTAACAACAACAACAACATAGATAATCCCTATTTTCTCAATGGGTTATTCACGAGATCGATAATAATTGCGATTTATAGGATATTGTCTCAACGAATAGGTCAATTTTTATCCGCTCTGCCATAGATGGCGAGAAAACCCAAGATTGATGTAGTTCAGTTGTCCGGTTTGAGCAATTACAATTAAGATTTCTTTCTTATCACGTCTCTGTATGGTTCTTCGAATCACCAAAAAATGATGTGCGTATATAAATGTAATCGAACGCAACGAAATATGTAGCAAATTCCATGTTTGATGGCGTGTGGTTTTGACGTCTCGAATTTTTATATATACTCAAGTACATCGCGATGAAAGTTGGAACAATGAAAGATCTCGTTAGATCCAGCGACAAGCGGATGCGAGTGGTCAACGAACTTTTTATCACAATGCCGCGGAGCAACAGTTGTGTCTCTCCGCGACAAAAATACGAAAGCGATACATTTTTACATCTGCTCGTGACGATTCACTCAATTTCCTGCGATGGTTCTAAATTCATTTAACTATTAAGCCTTGACGAAAATATTATATTTTGATGTAGAAAGATTTTCGTAATTTTCAAAAATAAAAAAAAAAAAAACTATCAATAATCGTTTGCGATAATTATTATTTTTTTTTTTTTTTTTTTTTTTTTTTTTTTTTTTTTTTTTTTTTTTTTTTTTTTTTTTTTTTTTTTTTTTTTTTTTTTTTTTTTTTTTTTTTACTACAGTCGAATATATAAAAGTGGACTACTTCAATTTTGGGTTTTCTCGCCACCTGGCGGCCGCATGGTTAATCTTTTAATGTCAAAAATTGCAGTTTATCGAAGTCTTCGATTCAATGATACCGTTGTTCACGAAAACGATAAATAAATTTCGGCAAATCCGTATTGTAGCCGGCGCTCTTTCGATCTTATGACGTTAAAACTTTTAAAATGATTTTTTAGATTCAAGTAAAAATAATGCAATTTTTCGAGTCGTATTTTTTTTTTTTTTTTTTTTGTAATGGTTTTCATCGCATTTAATCTCAATGATCATGAGTGTTGAACGATTCAAATCGATATATAAAATATATAAATTAATCAATAATATGATCATAGTTGAGAAATAATTAATACAAAATGGAGGAATCCAAAATGGCGTCCAATATTTCGAGAATATCGTTAAAATACCTGTTTTTTTCGCATTTTCCGCGAGAAATGATACAGAAATCGAAGTTTGACAATACTAGTGAAACATAGTATAGTCTAATTCAAAATGGCGGATAAAAATACGAAAATATCGCTGAAATATTGGATTTTTTCGCATTTATTTTTTTCTAAATCCATTATTTCAGCGATATTTTTGTATTTTCAACCGCCATTTTGTATCATACTCCGATTTCCATATCATTGTCCGATATTTCAACGTATATTTTAAAGAATTTCTCGAATTTCCAAATTACATTTTGAGTTCCGCCGTTTTGTTTTACTCATTATTTTTTTAATCTCTGCGATCATATTACATCAATGTGAGTGGTTTAATACACATTTGGCAAGGTATAATTCGAGGTGAAAATACTGAATTACAAAAATAAATACGACTTGAAAAATTGTATTTTTTCACTTAAATCAAAAAAAAAAAAAAAGAAAATCACCGTCATACATCAAATTCTTTATAGATTTCTAAACGTCACCAATCGTAAGAGCGCGATCAGAAATGTCCTTATGTACACATCCTTAAATTCGAAGCTTTGACAGAATGCAATTTAACCACACGACCGCTAGGTGGCGAGAAAACCCAACATTGAAGCAGTCCAATTATTTTGTGTATACACGGTTGGACTCGATTAATATTTCTTTTTCATTATATAAAATTGAACATTTATCATTATATTATTATTATTTAATTATAATCTTCTTTTTTTTCCAGATTTTTTTCAATGCATTTGCACGACTCGGTTCGATAACAGTATATATACGCTTCGCGTCATCGTCCGTATAAATGCAGAGCGGAACTTATATTCCTTACATACCAGCCGGCAATTAGCGGCGAAAGAAGCGATCGTATTGTTTCTTGCAAATTGTTCAAACACCGTCGCAGTGGTGCGACGAACGTCATTCGTCGCTAATCGATTAGTCTTTGCGGTATCTCGCACGACACAATAATGCAATCTTTCGTGATACAACGATTTACGTGCACGCTTTCTTGGGTTTCGTGACTCTTCATTCTTCCATTAATTAAAAAAAAATAAAAATAAAAAATCATCGAAATAATTCACGTTGCACTTCAACATTCTTATATATGTATAATTGACGACAGGCACGTCACGTCGTCTCGCAGTCCACGTGCGATTCAAACCGATTGTTAAATTCGAGAACGGCGCTAAAGTATATACTCCACATTGTTTAATCGCGTCATGATAATTATATTGATTTGACTATTGTTATATCGGCAATCGAGTCAATATTTACCATTTACAGTTCCTCGAAATGTCAAAACTCAAATTGTAAGTCCATATATATATATATGTTAATTTCGAGTACAATCAACGTCGCACATATTATACTCGTAAAGTCTAAGGAGAATTTAGCGTCGCGATAATGCGTATATAGTATTTTGTCTTTCGAGCGACCGGTGACTTTGAAACTGTCGCTTATATTAGAATAATTCGAGTTAGAAAAAAACGTCCTGAATTATTCATTGGCTGCAGATGCTCGAGAGAACGCCTTGAAAACTTGCGAGTCAATTTCTGTATATATGCGCAAGTTTTTGGACGATCTTCATTCACGAGACTGGATAACATTTGACCTCTTTCGATATACCATTTTTTCGACGGATTTCAATTTATAGAAGAGGACCTGTATTCAACGTTGACAATAATTTCGACATCATTAACATAGAACGGACTTTTCTTAATTCACGTTGAAAAACAATTACTCGAATTGAAATCGGTCGAATTTTTACTTTACTTCGTGACACGAGACCACCGAAATGACTTTAAGATAAAAAAATTTGATATAAACACTGCGTTATCTCTCCGTTTCGGGGCTCCATTCTTTGTTTGAGACTTGGGCAGAAATCCGACTCCGAAATGATAAAAAAAAAAAAAAAAACACATCGCTTTTATAATAGAACGTGATAATTTTAAAAATCGAAAATAGGCTCGGTTTTCACTTTGGAATTTCTCGTTGAATCTCGAGACGACGTGGGAGACGATTTAAGACTTCTTCTATGCGGATGAAAGGTCGAATATAAAAATATCGCTCGAACGAAAGTCACATTTTGCGAAATTTTCGAATTTAATGCAAATCATTAAAAATTCACGAACGTAATTTTTTGTTCAGATCTAGACTTTCACTTTTAATCCTATACAAAAAAAAAATTGGAATCAAAAAAAGTCTCGACTTAAAATTCCTGAACGACTCACACCATGCATCGAATCGCAGACATTAAAAAAAAAAAATCACTTAATTTTTATTCGAAAGCAGACTTTCACTTTTCATCCTTCTTTAAACCTAACCTAACCGAAAAGTGAAAAATGCCTCTGATGTAGAAACGTTAGATTCGTATCTCTATGCGGTGACTTACTCTGATCTCTTTTTTGATGTAAGGCATGGTAGCTCGCTTAAGCGATTCCGTGTCCTGGATGTGGAGTGGAAAATCCGGTTAAAAACTCGGTTAGAAAAAAGGTCTGCTTTTACTGTATATAACGCGTCGTGACACGAAGACGAGACTAAATATATACATGTATATACATCACACAAGCCACACAGCTGGATTACGTTCAGTAATATCGCGGATATGGAGGCTCGTACGAACGAACCGACGAATGGGCATCAAGTTTCAAGTTTAATAATCCCTCTCTGTCGACGCGAGCAAGCACGTGCTTAAGACTGGTGGGTCGGTACCCTTGCCGGGTCTTATATATCGGCTTGACACACCAACACGAGTCCGTTCCTCACTTTTGCGTATTTCCGTAAACCAGTGTTGGTTCTTCCTACCATTGGTTGACGCTGGAAGGCGCGTATCGACGCATATATACTACGCCTGTCCCTGGCTGTACATATATATATATATATATGTACGTGTATATTTGCAGTACACGTTCAGTGGGTACATACGATATACCGGTCACGAACTTCCGTCTTATATATAGTAGGTGGTTTGCCCCTCGTAATACGTCAGCGGAACAATCGTTTTATTAATGTAATCACTACTGTAAGGTGGCCCCGACACCCAAGACGAAAATTTGATCCTGCCTTGCTTTCTTCCACGAAATTCCTGACAACATTTTTCGCGAGTCATCGCGGACACACACACACACACGCATATTTATTGGTGATTTTATTGCAAATTTCGTTAAGTAATTATAATAAATAATAATATTTATTTATTTATTATGTAATTGTTTATATAAAAAAATATATTTCTTTTAGATTTTTAATGAAGATCAAAGTAAACTTTTTTTTGATACATATTGATATCAATAATTATTGCAAAATTGATAAGAAAATTTTTTAATGTAAATTGTGTAATACTTATATATACTTTTCTATTGTAGAAAAATAAATTGTTTAAAGTTAGAAAAGATTATTTCTACTCCCGCCTGAACTCTCGATAAACAATTATATGTTATGTGTTATATGTACATATATACATATATATATATATATATATAAAATAAAGGGTATAAAATAGGCTTTTATTTATATCCTCATTTTTATTTTTGTGTGAGAAAAGTCACTGTGTAAATGTATATATATTTCGTACCTTATTTCATAATTATTATAAAAATGAAATAAAAGTATTAAAAAAGATTGATTATTATTTAATAAACGTCACATATCAATTAAATACCACTAACAATCGTGTATTAACATCCGAGTTGAATTAATTATTTTGATTAACTAAGTTAAGTTGAAGTTAGCCTACAAAAAACTTAATTATGTTAATATTTAACTGAATGCAACATTAACTAAATCAAATTAATTTACAAAATCAAATTAAAATATTCAAAGTTAAATGCAGTCTTAAATTGTTAACCAATTAACAATTTCAGTTAAATAATTAATTAACAATTTAACTACTACCGTTAAAAGTAAAATGTTACTTTGGTAAGTAGAGTCAAAATAGTTATAACGACTTTAAAAATATCCAAGTTGAGCTAACATTATTCAACTTTTTAACGCGTTATAATTTAACCTTCAACTTTTTAACTATACGCATTACAAATTGAAAAATTGTTGCTACATATAAAAAAGAACATCCAATTTCCAGTGCTCCTAAATAAAAAAATCGTAATGATAAAATTCAAAATTAAATTCAAAATCTTATATAAAATAAAAGAATTGTAACGTTATACAAAAAATTTCAATAGTAGTAAAAAAAGAAGATAAACGAAAAAAGAACAATACAACATTTTCGTTACCCCACTGACAAAAAGTTTTGTTATGCCAATCATAATTTAGTTGACGCAACCATTCGCATGGTTGACTCAATCATTTCAATGGTTGATACGATCGCAGCCAACAATACTTTTTTTTCCCGTGAAATCATAAACGTTTTTAGGCAGCTCGTCATGACAGATATTAACATTAGAGTATAGTTAATTAGAAAAATATATGCAAACGCAGTAGATCCGGCGATTAAAAGTCGCAAACTAGAATTCCATAAAATTGAGATACGATTATGGATCACCAAGCCTAACCGAACTAACATTTAGAACCAGTGCAACAATAGCATATAAGCGCAGTATACTTTTATGAATCACTGCTTGCCCGGTGCAAATTAAAATCTGTCAGCGTTCGGAATACTAATTTGTCGATGCGCAATATACATATATACAATGCATATTTTAGAGCAGAATTCGAACGAGATCGGAAAAAACTCGGAACTGATTTTGCAAGGATAAAGTACAAGGAAATTTTCATTTTCCGCAGTCGCTTAAAAGTCATGCTTATGTCTTTTTAACGAAATTTTCAAGTGACTAAGCGTTTCCTTCCATATAAAGGAACTCAATTGGCTGCGATGATTATAATGTTGACTAGTCGCAAACAAAGATATAAAAGTTGTTTAATTTTGAAAAAAAAATCAATTTTATTTGTATTTTTCAACCTCATCCTTGCACCCATTCAAAGACCACCTCCCGAAATGTTTTCGAGCCTACTATCCAAAACTACCAAAGCAATTTTAAGTAAATACTCGTTATTTTCATTGACATGTCCTATATACAATAATTTACTGTCATCAGCCATTTTTTTTGTGTATCGATTTTTCATTCGTGGTTTTTAATTCCTCATTAAACTGTCGTTTAGTTAGTTTTTTTTTTTTGTTTCAGACTTGCCAAAAATTAATTTCCCGACATTTTTGGATACTCGACTACGACGCCATCTACATACATCATTACAAGATGAATTGAAAATGAAGAACAAATATATTTTATAAATATGTTTATATTTATATTCATCTTTATATATTTTATAAATATAATAAGAAATATTCGTTAGAAAAAAATGTCATTTTTAACGAGTATATAATTCTTCCAAGCTGTTGCTTCCTTTAAAGATCCAGAAATCAATGAATTCGAGTGTAAACAAAAATAAAAGACGCGAAAGGATGCTTATTAATGGATTATAGAAAATCAAAACAAATAAATGAACTTTGACAAATCGACGATCAAACAAACACATATATGTAGTGTTTATTCAATATTTACTCGCTTATTTCCTTACACCGAAGGATGACTAGCCTAATAACAATAAACCTATGATAGACAAAACACGAAAGCGTATGCAATAATGTACAGGGTGTCATCAACAAATCTGACTTTAGGAAAAATAAAACGATAAAAAGGAACCTTATACGAATTGTTCTTAAAACGACGCAAAAATCACGAATATACGTGAAAAATATAAAAAAAGAAAACAATACATAGAAAATATTATTTAAAATACTGTTTATGTAAATATCGATGTGTTAACGACAGAGACACCCTCAATATAAATTACGAAATATCGACTGTTGCATATATATGTATATCAATCGTAAACACGTACGGTCGAGGGTCAATGTTTCTTTTTGTCGACCAATAAGGCACTGAAAGAATTTGATAACGAATATTTTCGAGATGAAATTATCACATGGAATACAATTAAGATTGGCGGCGACCAAAGTGAAGATGTAAACATTGCCAATGGCACGATGACGAAGTCAATTTCATGTGTAACAATTTTTCAATTTTGAATATCATCTTTTTGATAAAAACTCGTATTAAGACATTGAATAATTACATAAAAAAATATATGTCAAAAAGCGAGAAAAACTTTGCATTATATATATATATAAAAATCACGACATAAATAAATAATACTATACTATGTATAAAATTGAATTTTAAAGAGGAGAACTTAAAATTCTGTAAATAAAAATAAACACTATATATAAACAACGATATAAATAATAATAAATACAATCAAATTTACATATATAGACATAGTGTCTGGTGCTGACGTCGGTATATATAAACTATACAGCCAAGCCCGATTTCTGCATCTGCATATTCATATACATCTGATTATTAAGAAACGGGAAATCATGATGGCACCTATACATATATATATATGCATACATACTTACGTACGACGAGTGAAAGGTATATAAGAGGCGAGACTACGATTATCACTACTATGGTGACTTTTATACATTTTTATATATTATACGCAGTTAATATCCTAAAATTGGGAAATCTATATCAAAAGTGTCCTTAGAATATTTTCGACATTTATTTAATACTGATAAACGAAAATATAATTAGAAATTGTACTTTTTTAGGTAATGCCGAAAGAAATTTTATTAATATGAAAAATTTTAAACGCTCCAAAAGACGTTTTGGATTGACATATCACTCCTATAATATATGAAATAGAAAGAGTACATTTTCACTTTTTGTATACAGTGAAATTTCGTTCCAAGAAATTTAAAGACTATATAAGAACGTACTTCAGTGTTTGCTCAATTATAATGAAAGTTAATATTTTTCTCTCTTCAAATTAAGAATGACTAATGTAAACTTTATTACACAAAGATTCTTGCCAGTGTAAACAAATGCAATATTCGATTTTTTTCATTTACTGTTATCTTTCAGCACACTGACGTTTTCCGATGCTGATATTAATTTCGCACGAGGAAAAAATCGAGGCGCTCTACAAGTGCCAATTTGCGTATTGTCGCGTCATACGTGCCATCATATAATATTATCTGAGTAATATTTGATCGATCAATCATCATTTATTAAGTAACAACGTCACTGATGATATCGTTTAATTTATGTCACAATGTGAGATTATGATTTTGTCACGTTTCTTTTCGTAGTAGATAAAAAACATTCTTAAGAGGGTTCTAAAGTAGAACTGTTACCGACCGAGCTTTCCAACAATAAAAGTATAAATAAAAAGTGATTGAAACATTTTTCCAAAATTCGGGCTTTGGAAGGGTGCTTCCACATAACATATACAATATTCAAAAAAATATCGCCGAAATTGGTTCACAATCAAACGAGAATTATCCGAAATAAATTATTTTTGGTGCTGACAAGAGAAAATCATTTATTTCGGATAATTCTCGTTTAATTTTGAACCAATTTCATCGATATTTTTTTAAGGATTGTATATATTATGTAGAATTACCCTTCCAAAGGCCAAATTTTGAAAAAACGTTTCAATCCTATTTTATTCATACTTTTATGATTGAAAAGCTCGGTCGATAACTGTTCTACTTTAGAACCACCTTAATACTGAAAATTACATAGCAATACACACACACACATACATATATATATATATATATAAACATACATCTATATAAAATACGCCCTTACACTATAACTTCCTCTCGAATTAAAGCGTCTCAAGGCTCACGTCCGGGAAAGAACGCACATGTAAGTGCATGATAGCGTAATTGGTGAATCGTTATACAGTTGGCTCTCATATATACTTGCGGTTTGATCGGGTGCCATTATGGACAATAGCAACGAACAGAATAACGAGCCGACGTCGCTATCATTTCGTACTATTCAGCTCGTTTTGAAGAATTGCAGGAATCGTCCGCAATCATCGTAATACGTTGCTGATAATAGTCCCTGCCTGAATGATGTACAACGATGAATTTTGCTCTGATATACGACGACCCGAGCTGTATTTGCGTCGAAATTGCAACTAATAGCGTTCTATAATAAATTTACTCTATACTTTTTTTCTATCACTAGTAAATAGTGGCAATAACTTATTTTAGTTGGCCCTTGCGGACCGTGCAAATACGCTTGCACGAGGGGCCAATTACTAAATCAATGGCATTTCAGGATGGCCCCTCATCGCAATGCATTTATAATAGACCTTAAAGGCCAACTATAAAGAATACTTTCTTATTGCATCACCTTGAATGTACTTTCTTATTTTATTGTATTCTTACTATTTAAATTCTTATTGAAGTTTATAAACGATAGATAAACATCATTCTTTTTGAATGTCAATCATTTTTCTATCTTTATTTATTTATTTATTTATTTATTTATTTATTTATTTATTTATTTATTTTTTTTTTTTTTAATATTAAATTTGTATTTATTCCATCATTAACTCTTCTTTTAATGTAATTTCGTAAAATCTAAGGCTTCATCAATGAAGAGTAAAATACATTCATTATTTCACAGTTGCTGAACGCCGGCCTTTCAAGGAGGCTCGACATTCGCCAACCTATGAGGCCGTTGCATTTCTCCCTTCAAAGTTGCGACCCTCGTACTATACGCGTCGATTCCCAGAATAGAATTGAACGAAATGTCGGGCGAACGAAAAGAAGCGCAGGAAATTCGAACTCAAGCGAAGGGAATTCAGCTGGTTTACTGTTTTTTTTATTGCCATACGCGTAAAAACGGGTTTCAGCGTATTACACGTAGGTAACATCGGATCAGAAATTTGAAATGTAATTTTTAAATTTTCAAAAAAATTTTGTATATCCTGTTTATAAATTCATCAACGTTATAAAAACTTTTTTTTTTATTCAATTGTATTTATTTCGAATTAATGTTTAAACTTTAGTTGGAATAAATTTTTATTTCTCAGTCAAAATAAAATTTGACGACTTACGATTCCAAACCTTCAATTCGTTTACTTCTAGTTTGAAAAACAATAGATTGCGCATTTTCGGTGAAGAAAAACAAAATGTTGAAAAGCTGCCAATTCTTCTATTAGAATTCTTTTACGTTTTACGCATTTTGCGGTGTATTTGGTTAACAATATTTTTAGCGAGCTTCTCATTATAGAATTCCCGAATTTCATTCAGAAACGTCTGCCATTTCTTTTCGTTCCATTTTTCAAAATAACATACAATTTAAATCATCTGATTTTAAAAATACGCGAATACTTTTATTTATCCAATAGCGAATGTTACCAAACGTTGTCCGATTGACACGCGTCAAAATCTTCAAGCCGCGTGTCAAACTTGATAAATTTTTCATATCATTTTTTTCCTCTAAAGATTCTGTGTAACGAGCACCCGAAAATTACGCCCCTTAGCGCATGACGCTGTATACCCGCGGCAGGTGCTCGCCTGCTAAGGGGCGTAATTTTCGGGTGCATTTAGCGCCCCTTTACAAATGTATATTAAAAACAGTCGCGCTATTCGTAATTTTTACTATTTTCTAATTCCTGACGTGTATTAATACTCAAAAAGATATATAGAATTGAAACCTCACATTTTGCCATATAGCTTCGAGCAGTTCTTTCGCGCGTAATTAATGTCTCCAGACGTTTGGAGGCTCGTTCCGATCGAATACATGACGCAAGAACGCCGCCAAGGAAACAAGCAACGTTCCCTATTGGCGGACGTAAGTCGAGCCCCTTTTTCAGTGTACCTTGGTGAACTGCAGGTATGCGTGCATTTATTCAAAGATCTCAGGGTCACCCTTCATCCAGGCGAGACCGGATTTAGAGAGGAATGTATATATAGAACTTGCTGAAAATCGTATCGACGCGTCTTTATATTTTTGCGGGTATTCGTCAGAACCGTTTGTCGCAACATGAACATAAAACCACCATGACTTTCTCGTGCCAAAGACGACAGGCCGTAAAATAAGTGACATATACGTGTGATCCATCACGTAGGCCACCAAGTCCGAAACACGTCAAATGCACGTTACTTCTAGATGGGGGGTAAACGTATATGATGTATTGATTCATCAATATCCCTTTTCCGGGATATACGTCCATTATCGGAGTAAAATGAATCCTATACTAAAAAGTACCGAATCTATACTGTAATATAAGAATGGAACAATCACGTGAATGACGTAACCTCAAAACAAAATAAAGAGTGCAAACAATGCTAAAAGACAATAAAGATGGAGTAACATGATCTCAAAAATCATTAACAATGATGGATGCACGAGTTCTAATATATTTTGGATAAATTATTACGTATCGCGCAATTAGTCGAGGCTACAAAGTTTTTACCATAACTATATGAGCGATCTATAAATTTCGACAATCATGACCAAGTACTTTTATATATATCGAAGCGAAGATAAAAAGTATTTATTCACATTCGCTCCGCTCGAGAATTGTTTCAAGGTGACTGTACAAAAAGTACATTCTTATTGGAGAAACCGCGCGTTAATGTTTTCCGAACATAAACGATATTACAAATGAAATGTAATGGTTTGCGTGAATTATAAGGAGCCGATAGCGGAAACGACGCGAAGTGACGTCAAAGCAGTACCAAAAAAAAGGAAACGGTATCACCATCTCATTACCTCATTATCAATGACTAGCAATGACCGCAGAACTATAATGCAATATATGTACATTAAAAACGGAGCATTACTCAATAACTGAATAACATTGCATAAGAAAGTGGAAAAGTACCTGGACAATCTAAAAAAAAAAATGAGAACTTGACTTTAGAAACTGAATTCTTCTCTCCATTGCGTAATTTCCAAGAAAAATCCTGAAATGATTAGGAAATGTGCGGCCTAAAGGAATATCCTATACCCATCAAGGAAAAGACATCGAGTCATGCTGCGTCGAACAGAAAATAAAATATATATAGATAATATGGCGCTACGCCACTGCATTTATCGGAAACCGTTTCGTAAGCCGCGACCGCAGCCTGTATTGGTTGCGTGCGCGCAGCTGTCTGCATTATTGTATTATATATAAACTTGAAAAAGAAATAAAGGCTCAATCCGGGCGCCGACATTTCATATTCCGGATTCCAGGATCCGTCGTCGTCGATACGTATTCTCCGTACCTTACAGCCGCGCTCCCGCCGTTCGAATTCCACGAGAGAGCCGCTGATTGGCCGCCGCGAAGGAGTGGCTCCTGTGGAGAGCCGCGATTGGCCGCCGACGCGGTCGGGCCTCCGCGATCCCCCTGCGGGTCTGCAGCTGTTCTAAAAATAGACGTAAAAATTGCCGCGTGTATGTCGCGTCGTCGTTTTCCGTAATAAAAAGGCGCCAAAGAGGAAAAAAGTAAAAGGAACGACGGACTACGTTCCGACCAACACGTCTACATGTATCGTCGACGGCTCCTGCAATCTTATTCTTCGACGACGAGGAAGACGTCATCACCAGGGACGGCGGGCGCGTTTGAGGTTACGCGTGCGGTTATTAATCGTGGCCGGCGTCAGGTGACGAAATTCCCCGAGCACCGTTGGCCATATTACAAGCGCCTTCGTTTTGTAGGTTTACATTCGAGACACACAGTGGTGTTAAATGGCACATGCTAAAAATCTGAAGCGTTTTCTCATCTTCATTCTTTTTTAGGGATGCGACGTAATGTGTGTGTAAGTATTGAATGTCATGAAATATGAAATTATTTAAGAATGACGCACTATTATTTATCATTGTTGAAATTTATTGGTGATCCGAATAATTGGATTTAGTTACGTAAGTTTTTACAAAAATTCCATATTGAATATAGACGTTATAGACGTTTATAGAAGATCGGAGGTCGTGGCAAAATACATAATAATACAATTCGCGTATCATATGGTAAAATGTGGAACGAACTTTTAGATATTTACCAAACAAGGGGGTAAGGGACAAACCTATATGTAATAGAATATGTGTGTTCCCCAGAGATCCGTTCCATCGTTCCTATCTATACTATATAGGCGTCCATATTTTTTTTTCAATCAATAATAATAATACTCCGATATTTTCGTCACCAATGACTTTCTACATCAGTTGGAATTGTCCAGTGTCGAACTGAGGAGAAGCTAAAGCGGTTAGGAATTGACGTAATTGACCGCGAGTCGCTTTAGGTTCCCCTTGTTTCCAGTATCGATTGTTTCAACGTTTCTTTTAAAATGAATGAATTTATATAAGAAATTATTCACTTCCGATGAGGACCTTATAATATATATTCAAGAAAATTACTTATGAAAAGTTTTTCAGATTCGAAAAATATTCTACGGATAAGAAGATGATTTCTTTTTATCATAACGTTACGAACAAAAATGTCTTCAGTTAATAAAATGTTCATTGTCACAAAAATGCCTTTGTTATTGTCAACTTGTTCCTGTCTTAAATATATTTACACTTATTTTACTTGATGAAGTGATCGATTTGTGAAAAGCTTTAAATTGTAACCTTGTAAGAGTACGAGAAGAGGACTGGTAAGTGCATATCACACGGCGTCTATTGGGGTTATTTATACTTAACGACGAAGTTATATTGATCGCGACTGATGACGTCTACGCTCAGACCGAAGGAGAGAGCCATATAAGAATGCCTAAATTTATTTGTAATAAGAAAACAAATCACTGCAATAAATCATCTGGAAAACGAGCAACCTTTTGTTGTTTTTTAAATTTATATTTACCAGAAACGTTCCTGTAAACAAAACAATGTTACATTTTCTCTACTTTGATGAAATGCTGAATTTTAAAAAAAAGATGTTGCAAATCGCAAAAATGTTTGCAATTGCTAATTAGCAACAAATAGATAATACAATAATGTTTACACGACCTGAAGTGAACCGATTGTATACGTGCAAACGGACTGATGCATTATGCGAGTCTCTTGTTTGTCGGGACGAGCCTCCCTAACGAAATTCACATATATGTATGTATAACGATCGTCGAGTGGACGACCCTCGTTTTAGTTGTTGTATTGCATCATTATTTCCGAAAAATATTTGTTACTCGAAATCCTGCTTGTGATGTCTACATTTTATTATCTTCATTATTGATATGGTAGATATTAAATTAGATATTAAAAATTATACAAATAGAGTTTATCAAACCAAGTGAATAAATTGTAATGATTAGTATTATATATAGGAGGAAACATTAGTATTATATATATATATATATATATATATATATATATATATATATATAGGAGAAACAGGAAGGTTATTCAAAAATAGAATAATTAAACAAAAAATCAATTTTAACGGAGAAGAATAAAATTTCACAGTAATGTAAAATAAAACCATAGAACACAATATATCAAAATAAAAAAATTTAGAAAATTACTTCATCAACAAGAACAAAAACACAATAATTTTAAAAAATCTACATTATACCAGACGTCATTTTAACATTAATTAAATTTTAAATATTTATGTTGATCTCGTATTTATGTTTTTCTTACGTATATCGATTACATCCGCGACAGCCGTAAATACCAAAAAGTTATTATTATAATAGACGAAACACAAATACGAAACATTTTTAAATAATTACAAGCTAATGACTAAATGCTTTAAACAAGTTTTTGCCTATCAGACAAATTTCAAAATCTCTATAAACATATAGAATTTTTTCGGCAAAAAGAAAACACGAATTAATGAATATTATTCTAACTATTCTAAAAAAAAACAAAGAATATCGTCTATTATAGAAGTAAAACAATAACGTATACATCCAAGAATTTAAGTAATTTTAATCTCAGAAATCACAATTTGAACGTACAATAACAATTTGAAGACGTAACGAAGAAAATATTCTTAAAAATGATATCGGTAGTAAATAAATAATAAATAATCACATTATCAGTAGAAATTATCAATAGAAGTTGTTGTATAGAAACAACAACTAATATTTTGTCTCGTGTCTCTATTTATTTCAATTTTAAATTTTTTCATGAATTTTTAATGAGTTAAGAATACTATTGTTATTCCGAAGTTATTATTGTCAATTATTGCCAATGAATTATTAAAGCATGAAAACAGTATTATCATCTCCAGCTCATAACAATAATTGATGATAAATTATCAGAAAGTTGTTCGAAAGAAGATTCAAATGAAATTATAGCTGTAGTTTAACTGACTTATTGAATATATGATTCGCAAAAAATGAGTGTTCAACGATAAATTAAACAACAATTCTAAGGTAAGGGCGTAGAAAAATATACAAAAATGTAAATTTGCAGCATGCACTATGCGAATAATTTGAATTATTGAAAATAAACCTGGAATAAATCAACTTCAATAATATTCAATAATAATAATAATTCGGTAATATTTATCCTAAATCAATACGTAATATAGGGAATTTGAAAGTAAATCTATTTCAATGGTGGTTTGCGTCACGTAATAGGTCAAGAATTGTGAAGCTCGTACAGGTGGGCAAATCTGTACATATATCGATTAAAATCCATTCATTCGTTTCTCTTTTTATCTTCAAAACATTTGTATAATAAAAGGAGTATTGTATATAGTTTGTATATTTTTTCAGTTTAGCCCCTAATCTCTAAATTATATACTTTTGGAAGAAGTAACGTAAACAATAAGATAAATAGAAAATTATGATGTAAATTTGCACTTTTAATATTTTCTGTAAATTTTGTAAAAAAAAAATTACACAAAGAAGACATATCGAAAGAAATCAAAACCATATCATGGCTTGTTTTTCAGTATACATTTAAATCACATAAAAAGGAAATGACAAAAACTACTATATATCTGCAAGAGAATGAGATAAAAGACCTTGCGGCAAGCATTCATCTCCATGTTTACGAATCAGTGCATTCATACAGCGCTGTTAGTTTTCATGATAAATTAACTGTTTAATGTTTTATGTATAAAACGTTTTTTTTTTTACATTCACGAGAATAATTGTACATATATCTGTATATATATAAATACAAATAAAAAAAAATCGCAACCTAACCTCACCCGACCAAACCTAACACGCGAATCCCCACAACTCTGAGTCCACAGACGTATATGCCCTATGTACATATATATGTTTACTTTAATCTTGAGAAATTTTCGTTACAATATAAAATGACAATAAAAAAATAAAATTCCTGTCTTAATCGATGTTTGCTTTCTGATTATATTTTTCAACGAAATAAGTGTTCTAATTTCGAAATCTGTAAAATGGAGGATAATATAATACAGTTTCGATAGAATTATCAGAAAAGTCATGACAAAATTGAACTTAATGTGACATGACACAAATATATTGAGTTCAGCTTTGATAATTTACTTTTAGCATTGTTAACATTAATAATTGCATTATTTTTGTATCTTTCACATTATTTTTTGCATTTATTACATTACAGGATCTATAGTTAAGGATTCGTTCCCAAAATCGAGACTTCTTCCAACACTTCTATTGTAGGAAATTTTGGAGCTAAAATATTGTATTTTTTTATCGTTTCACTTTTTGTCGTTTTCTTTATTTAATGGTTGACTAATTGTTTTTACAGTTAAAAACTTTATATATTTAAAATATCTTGTAACGTGTTTTTGAACCATTTTTTTTTTTTTTAATTAAAAATATCATTGACTAAATGTCATTTAATAGATAGTGTGTTTAAAGAATAAGTAAACGTTTAAATAACATAATCATATTGTCTCTCTCTATTATAGATATATAACATACTATCTAAATAATATATAGGGTGTCTATGAACTCGCGTGCAATATTCCCTGATACGCATTCCGTGCATGTCACCAAGTACATTATTATTTTACTTTTTTTTATCAAAATTTGATGGAATATTTACATTTCAAATATCGAGCAAACATCAGTAGCGCAGATTTTGATCTTTCTAATTGACAAGTTGAAAATCTTAATCATTATATATACATGAAATTCAACAATTTACAGTTATGTAATTATTATTTTTATTTAAAATGACATTATTTTTTATCGTAATACGTGTGTCTGTCTGTATATCTGTCAGATGTATATCTGAATATTCTACTTGTTTTAACTTTCCGAGGACCGGCGTTTTTCCATTATGAAATCAAACAGGTTCGTTTCCTTAAATATCTATATATTATGACAATATATTGATTTACGGATCCGCTGTACAGGGGAAATGTCAGCTGTATGCGGATTTTGCAGGGTGGATTGAGATAATTTAGAAAAAAATGAGATACACATTTATGTAACCGGTAAAAACTCGAATATCAAGTGTTTCAGTGCTTTAAGAGGCCCGCGTCGTCATAACAAGGAATTCGAAACGTGGAACTGTGACGCTTATCCGCGATTTCCACGAATTAATTCGTGGACTATTTGGAGATAACGAAATAATTATTATAAAACGTACCCGCAATCATTATACGAGCTTTGGACATTTAGCTATTCATTAAATTATATTTATGTCGATTTTATACTTTTTTTATCCCTAGTTTATTAGAATCGACTTTATTGGTCTACTTTTCAAGTTTGTCAATTAATTTGTTTTTTCAATTATTAGATTAGAAAGTGAATTATATATGCGTATGAAAGGCAACCAATCACAACTCCCCAATAAATTCAAACAGGAAGCAACATTAAAAAAAAAAAACAAATATGAAATATCTCATATGATAGTCATAATTTGTTGTTATTAGGCATTTTCACTTCGAAGAACAATTGATGAACGCTGGAGGTAAGGAATACGATCTAGGTACCACTACGGTATATCTTTTGACAGTTTTGACTCGTTCATCAATTGTTCTTCGAATTGAAAATGCCTAATTGGCTTCAAAGTGGGATTTTCATACACAAAATAAGAAAAGGAAAAACAAAGGTACGTTTTTGTGTTTCTACTGTGGCATAAGGCCCTTAAAGACAGTTAAAATCAAATCGATCAAAGCGCGGATGTTAAATGGCGATTAACGAATTTCGACGTTTTCATTGGTCAGTATATCAAGCATGCCAATTGGTGAATGCCAATAAGCTTGACGTTTGAATAAATTCTTACTATTTGACATGGGATTTTTATTAATTTACAAAAAAAAAAAAGAAAAAAAATCGTAAAGTTATAAAAATCTAATTTCTCACAATTACATAACCTCGAAACACCCTGTATATTTCAATTACTACAATAAACTAAAAAAAAAAAAAATTTTTTAATCTTGCCAACAGAAATATCACTTAATAAACGTCAAATTTTTCACTTTTTTTACCCACTCAACAATTAATCCATTAAAACTTACACTTATTGCCGCGATTATCGAAAATATATTTTAAAACATTTCATGGAGAATTAGCGAAAGCGCAATCGTTAAAAGTCGACGATAAGTTAATCGTTCGTGTGGCAACGACACGCCCGATAAGATTAACCGCTTTCGAAATTGAACTTGAAAATCATTTTTATATATTTTTTGTTATTTTTAATATAAAAACATTTTTCGTTCATCAAAGTTTAAAATCGATCGTTTTTCATTACCGTCTTAAATTATTTTTTTTTTTTTTACCAAATCGCTAACTAAATCTGAAATAAATCAATTGCAGTTCAACGAATCTCCCGATCGATAAGATAAACTTGGACATTTCAACATTCGGTCGTTAATGTAGACGCCTTATTAATACTTTTATTATACGATTCTTTCGTATTCCTTTTATAATTAACATTTCGACATTTTTTCTCGCGAAATTAATGGAGTCTCTGTTGTGATTCACAAATCACGAGAGATAACAGAATCGCTATACTTGTTTTTCGTTAAGTATTTTTAGTTTCTTATTACATTTAGCAGACAATTGCTACAGCTGTAACGGATGCATTTCAATTAAATTCAGCCATTAAAAAAAACTATATATATATGTTCAGTATTGATCTGCAGTTGTCAATATACTGAATCACAAATTAGCACATGTGCGACCTAAGAATGACAGGATGATTATAGAATATCACGTTTTAAAATTAATTGAATCAAAAATTTGGTCGGTTTTAATAAATGATCGTGGGCTTTTTTCAAAAACCATTTCGCCACTATTCAAAGAAATAATTTAGGATTTTTTTTTCGAAAAAAAAAGTTTAATATTTCTTGTAATTTGAAAATTTTTGATATCAATTGTAGTCACACATACGAATAAAAAAATGAATGTTGCATACAATTTTAGTTAAATTAAGACGTAAATGTTAATGACCTGCTAACAATATCCTCGAATCTGTTAATATAGTTTTGTGATAATTGTAACATAACTATTAAAAGATTTCTGCTCGACGAAATAAAAAAGTTTAATATTCTTCGGTATGTAGAAAAATTTTATATTTCTATTTTTAAAATTTTCTTCAATTTTGAACCAAATTTGAAGTACTTTTTTTCTTCTTTATTTTTTTGTATAATTTTGAAACGAAATTTTGAAATGAAATAGACTTCATGGAAAACCGTTGAAAAAAGTTGTTACCACGTCATTAACAAATTCCCAATTGTCCTCATTTAATAAATATAATACCAAACTCGTCTAATCATTTTTCTTTCTTCTATATTCAACTTAAAAAATCCCCTGACCCAAATTTCAAAATTCCATATAACCGCAGTTCAAAAAAAAAAAAAAAAAAATTCTAAAAAACCAAAAAATTAAGTACCTTAAGATTGGTGAAACCCATGTTAGATCTTCGCACTCGGACACTCTCGATGAACCGAATCCAAAGTGTGACCTTTTCGAAACAACAGCACTTTTTACAAAAGAAGAAACCAAAAAAATCTCAACCGGAAAAAATCGATAAAAGCTTCGCTCGGTCTCGGGCGATGAGCTTGACTGACCACCGGTATATCTCTCCAAGAGCGATTGGGGTACCAGCGATCCCGCTGGGAAGACAAAACGTGAATTGAAGTTCGTACACGAGTGTCCGGAACTTTGTATAAGCCTCGTGCTTGCCTACGTTTTACTATTGCAGGAATGTGTGTGTGATATTTACTTTACGTCCGTGTGCCTTGATGCACGCTGGTGTGCAACCGATACGTTCCTGCTCCGGTTCCGAATACACGTGGTGGGGTATTGCACCTTCCCCCTCCTATCGAGGCCCCCTGGTATAACGACTCCCATTTTTTTCCACGCCCCTGGGTACGCTCGCTCCGGAAGTGACCCGTAATATGTACATATGATAGCGACCGTCACGACCCACCAATTTTGCAATTGTGTATATTGAACTTGAGTGTACGGTCCTTAAGTCGGATTCTGCATCGACCGACCGACTTCTTATCATTGCTGTTTCCGACGAATAACAAAAAAAAAAAAAAAAAAAAAAGATTACATAAGTATATATATAATTTTATCTGTCATTTATTTGACATTTAATGACATTTAATCATATATATACATGACAGGAGTAGAATTTAAAAAATAATTTTATCTGTTATTTATTTGATATTTAATCATATATATATATATATATATTATTTTCATTCATATTTATTACAAGAATTTAAATAACGGATCAGAATTTAAGGCGTTTCAATAAATTGTTATACATCTGAATTCTACCTCTTAAAAGATTCGTCGCAGAAAAGTTTCAGTAACGTTCCAGAAAACGTAAATATCCTACCTTAAAAACGTTTCAAATGTAATGAAATGGAGCATTGAAATGGCCAATCAAAAATGTTACGATTCTTCGATTTTGGAAATTTTTTTGTGGAAATCGCCGATTTTAAAATTTTGTTCACTTATTCTCTTCGTCTGTTTGTAGACAATATGAATATAATTTTTTTTTTTTATAATTGTGTCGAAGCTAAATCGGGGCGAAGGCAGGGATTGCCTTCTTTAACCTCTTTTTGGATATAACAGCCCTACAGAAAAAAAAAACTGATTAGATTTTTGAATCTACCCAGTGCTTCAAGTCGCAAATTATAGTTTTTCCGCCCGATATTGACTTTTTTTTACTCTTTTCCAATTATCTCATGAACAAAACGTCCTAACAACATGATTTTTTTTAACGAGCAGCTTCATGCGTTAGAGGCAATAATTGTTCACAAAATTGTTTCGAAAACAAAATGGCGACTCACGGAATGAAAATCTGGCATAACCTT
Organism: Trichopria nigra; assembly: GCA_030522945.1. Classification (NCBI taxonomy): domain Eukaryota; kingdom Metazoa; phylum Arthropoda; class Insecta; order Hymenoptera; family Diapriidae; genus Trichopria; species Trichopria nigra. The sequence continues at coordinate 28,639 of JAPYZR010002311.1, forward strand.
AAATATTTGCTTTAATAACCATTACATATATGGGACGTTCCATCCCAAACGGGCCACTTTTTTTGGCAAAATTTTTAATTTCAATTTTACTTATATGTACTTGAAGAGACTTGGAAATGTAACAACTTTGACCATTGAAAGCA
>JAPYZR010002312.1:0-26981 GCA_030522945.1 Trichopria nigra
TATAATTATATATGGATTTTGACCGGATATAAGTATATATGTATATATATGGTCATATATCGTTATATCTCAATTATATATGATCATATCTGGAACATACATGAGCCAGATATAACCATATATGATCCAGATATAACCATATATGATTCAGATATAACTATATCTGAATCCATTTTTTCCCGGGTAGCCAAAATAATGCCACGAATACACACGTGTCGGTAGGTTTTTGTTTGATTTTTAAGAAATTCAATTACAATACTTTTTTGTACAACTTCAGAACAAAAAAAAAATCTTTGTATTAAACTGTATCGATGTATCTTTACCTCCTGATGGACAAATCGGATGGCGGGTCATATTGGAGCCGCCATTTTGAAAGAAAACAACGTGAATTTTTGTTTATGTATTTTGAAAAATAACAATCTAGCATAAAAGTAAAATAAAATAATAATTAAAAAAAAAAAAGAAAAATAGAGTTCTTTAAATACTGCATTAAAAAAGATTAGAAACACTTTTTTTTTCATATCAACATTTTTTTGCAGGATATTTGTTTGCAACCTGTTATCAAATATTGTAGTAGAAAAGTTCAACCCAAATTTGTAGCCAATTGTTGGCAAGTTAACGGAGATTTATTTCTTGACCTTTTTGGGAACGGAAATCTTTGTTAACTGGGTATAGCACATTGGGTTCGATCATTAACCACACGTGTGCGGTTAGAGAGAGGGGGGCTGAAGGGCGTGGCGGCATCAAGCACGGGTCCCCTGGGTTCAGGCATTTATTATTGGCAATTATCCAGGAGTACGATAGTAATGTAAGGGGGAACCTAGGGAGTGCCTGAGCGTTAGGGGGCTCTGCCCCCAGGCTCCTCCCCCCTCTCTAACCACGCACGCGTGCAGGTAATGATCGAGATTTGGGTCCCTGAAATTCCCACTTACCCTTACGTACCCTTCAGGGTCATTGTCACTTTTATTACTATTTTATGTCCTTTCCTTTGCGATTGAATTTACGAAAAAAATCTGTAGGACTCGGCGAACATACTAGAATAGAAGAAACTATTCAAAAATAATATGAAAACTGTAGTTTCTCTACGTTTCCTTAATGTTTTGTCACTCGCATTGTAGTATTTTGTCGTTATGAAAAAAACTGCATAAAACCTTATTTTGTTGAAATCATTCTTCTTCGGTAGAATGTTAATTTCAAAATAAATCTAACAAAAAAGGGCGTTTTTTACACTGAAAAATATTTATTATTTTCAAGTAAATATTTACTTGAATTAAGAAAAGATTTTCTTGAATTAAGTAAGATTTAGTAAAAAGAAGGAAACATTTTCTTAATTCAAGAATTTTTTTTTTTCAGTGTAGGGTTTTTTCGAAATGGTGGGTCCAATATGTCCGATGTATTTATATATATGAAACAAAAGAGTTCATTAAATACTGCATTAAAAATGGTTAGAAACATTTTATTTTCATAATCGTAAAAGGAAGCACGTAAAATATATCGATGACATTTATACGTAATCAGGAAGTAAAAATACATCGAAACAATTGAATATAAAAATTGTTTGTCGCGTTTTCCGATGGTTTACATTTTGAAACAAAACTTTGTGCATGTTTTGACATTTTCGTGGAATACTTATGTCATTTTTCAACATTTTTTTTTTTTTTATTTATAATGAATTTTTATTGATTATTGGAAATATGTTTTCATTTGAGTTCAAAAGTTATAATTTTCAGTATTTTTTCTCAAAATGTTTATAAGCAATTGACGCTAATTTCCGTAAATTTGTATATATTTTTACCAACTTGTGATACAATCTACGATCTGAGGTCGAAAAATTTAATTTTTAGAAAAACTTTTCAAGTAGTAAAATTGTTATGACTTTTTCTTATTTGACCAATTGATCTTCCAGATTTGGCTTCTCGTATTCTTCATCCTTCCATGAAGAATTGAGCTTCTTCAAGCTTTTGTAGCTGAAAAAGTTCAAAATGCTCGAAAATTAAAAAAAGCTCAAAAAACGATAAAAATTCGATAAAAAATCGATAAAAAATATATTGATAAAAAAATCGATTACATTCCTCATGCAAAAAGTATAGTTATATACGTTTGAAATTACCTTAATCGCTTCAATTGTGTCACAAATATATATCATGGTTAATTATTACATAAATGTTACATTAATGTTACAAAATTGTTACATTGTGGTTATTTGAATGAAATGCCAAATCGTTTAAATCAACGACTCATTTAGTATAATCAATTAAATTGTATAATTATTACAACTAAATATAGATCATGGAAGTCGTCCCTGGTAGAAATCTGTCCAGTTTTCTGTTACACTGCCCAGTTATCCTATATCTTTAACATGGGAAAAAAGCAAACTGGACAGAAACTAGCCAAAAAATGGACTCATTTTCTACTACGTGTATTAACGAAATATTTAGCTGGGTTTCGACTTAACTAAATATTTAGTTGAATTTACGGAATTTTTCTCTTCAGTGCATGTAGAACGAGATATGCCCGACCTGCCAATAGCAATTTAAGCCTTTCGTAGCTGGCGAACGAAGGGATCGTATATGTGTATCGAGTAACCGTATCGAATTACCGATTTGTACCATTGAATTCCGAGTACCGTCACTAAGGGATTCTCTAGGGCGAAGGGTTGAAAGGGTGAACGGGGGTGTACAAGGACAGAACAGGAAACCCAGGATACCGGAGGAGTTAGAAATTATGAATGAGAGAGAGAGAGATAGGGAGAAGTGTCGTAGAGAGAACGACAGAGAAAGACAGATTTGATGATACAGGGGTGGAATAGGTTGTGTATTATTATGTCCCGCAGGCACTATCGATATTTTAACGAGCCCTTCCGTAAGCAGCAGCCTTTTCGCCTTATTTCGATATATAGGGATGCGGGTCTTATTCAAATGAGCAATTTTTCTGTATACGGAACTGGAACCACTGTATAGGCACGAACTACAGAAATGAATTAGACAAACATGAAATTAGAGATGTTTCATGTCCCAGTAATTCAAAAGGGATTGAAATTTAAAAAATGAGATTGAATGGGATTAAAACCGTTAGAGACAATGCATGATTGGGTTATATTAACCAATCATGACTGGTTTCTCTACTGTTAATCCCATTCAATCCCTTTTCAATTACTGAGATGTCATAGTCATGATGATGACCCCATATTTCACTATAGCTCGTCGATCTATTTTTTAATCATGTGATGTCGTATTTTGGACTTGAGCCAATCATTAATTGATGACAATTGTACATTAATAAATCAGGTTCAGCAGTAGATGTACCACAGAGTTTGGGTTTTGATAGGGTAGTTTGTGATTGGTTGATTGATCATACTCGGTTGATACTGCGTGTGATGAATGCGACATCATCTTTGTCATGTAATTCGTAGGATCTCGAAAATCATACCTCGAATTCGTTTATCGTCAATATGTCGACTATCGATTATTTTAGTTATTTGCGGGATATCTCGAGACAAATATTATTATTGCTTCTGTTAGTAATTTTTCGTTGCGATCTTTTATTATTGTATAAATTCAGAATATTATGCATAAAAATGTACGGTTGGTTGCCAATCAACAGAGTTGTAACATAATGAATGAAAAGTTGTACAGAATTAGTATAAAAAGTACTCTTTAGGTCCTCTCCAAACGTCTCGACATCTCCGCTTATTTTCTCATATATTTTTGGAGCTCTTTCCGAGTAGTTTTTATAAGCTTAGAAATTCGAATAATACGAGGACTTTATGAGTTCTTTTTGTACTCATTCTGTACGAACTATAACTTCTACTTATTGAAGACATTGGTTTTATGATTTAAATTTGTGTTTTCCTTTTCAGTTACTTTATTTATATAGGTATATTTGGTTTTTCTTCATCGTTTAGGTATTAATATAATGAATGGAAAGAAATTATTCCTACGAGTGGTTAAAAAAAGAGTAGAAAAAAAAATCAACAACAAAAGATAATGAGTGATGACGGAAATGGAAATGGAGAAAAAGGAAAAAAATATTTTTTTTTTATTTTGTTAGTTGTTACAATAAAAGAGCTCGTCTTCGTTTTGTAAATATTAATTAATTAATGAAATTATCGAAATAGAGAAATTGATAGAAATAAGTGAAGAAAGAAATTACTTTTTTTACTCGGTTACGTAATTTCAGGTGACAAAGTTAAAAGTTATGTTAATAAGTTGTAATTTCAGTTAAAAAGTTAATAAAAAAAATAAACTCAGTTTAATAACTTACTTTACTGTTGACTTATATAACTAATATTTATTATACGTTTTTTTTTACATTTTATCTTTTAAGTTTTTAATTTTTTAACTTCTGAACTTTAGAACTTTTAATGTTAGAAGTTTTCAATTTTTAACTTTTAAGCTTTTTGACATTTTTACCAATTAAGTTTTTTTAATCTTTCAGCAAAATCTGAGTAACGTTAAAAAGAAAAGATTCATGAAATTCCTACAATATATAAAAAGGGACTTTTTTTTTCTTTTTTTTTGTATTTTTTTTATTATAATAAACGAAATAAATTATTTAACAAGATGTATAATTTTATATTATTGTATATTGTGCGTATTTAATAACATTTCTTATTGCCAATATTTATTTATAAACTTTAAAAAGATTTAATGTTCGAAAAATACAGGAAACTGAATATATAGAAATAATAAAAAAATCAATTTTTATAAACTTTAGAAAGACTACGTTATTAAGTGTTATTTGAGCATGAACTCCTACATTTGTCGTATGAACGTGGAAAAAGGCGACTATACGGAAAGTATAATGTCACGACCCGATCGAAATATATATAGCGAGACTCGATGCTTTCTGCTGTAATGGATACTTCTATACGAATCAATTGTGCACGCAGGAAAAGTCTTTTGTCTTCTTTTGAATCAAATTTTTTGTTGCAGTTAGTTTCGTTGCTGCCGGTATAGTATGAAAAAATAAATCGAAGTTTGTTACTTTTACAACTACAGCTTATCTATGTACAAGTAGTAGTGTCCACAAAGGATTTTAATTAAAGAACAAAATATTAGCGGTTGTTAATTAAATGCAAGGAATTTTTGTTTATTCCAGTTTGACATTTTTATATTTGTTCAAGTGGATATTTATTTATAGAAATATAGATTCGTATAAAAAATCATTTCCATCGTCTATTCTTTACGAACTTCTTCTACTGTAGGAAAAGAGCATTACTTTTTAATAATAATGACGTTCTGAATAATACATTTTTTTTACTTTTCACTACTTGGCAATTTTTATATTTAACAATTTTTTTTTTTTCTGATTTTTTGAAGCATTTATATAATTGACTTATTTTTAGTAATTTTGGTATGTTTTTGGTACCTTTTTGGTAATATTTGGTACTTTTTGTTATTTTTTTTGGTCATTTTTAGTCATTTCGATAGATTGAGAAAATTACTTTAATCCCTAGCAATACATTTCATTACAAATCTCCACTTGACCTTGACGCAATCATGAAAAGATGTGTTCAATGACATTGCTAAAGTAACGGTTTGGTCTCCCTTCACATCCAACACTTTTACTAAAACACTTATTTTTCAAAATTTTACGACTTTTCACATTTGACCTTCACAAGGTCATCTAAGAAAAGTATAAACAACCATTTCGGACGTAAATTTTCTCGCTCTTCTCGAATCCGGTGTCAGAGGTAGTGGTTCCCGCTAAAAACCCACTTTAACCTTCAAATTATCTGGAAGATAGACCTAAAGGTCGCAAAACCAATAGTGCAGAAAGATGGCCCCCATTGTCCTGAACAACTTTTGTCCGAAGCACTTTCCTTTAAAACGCTCATTTTTGAAAATATTACGACTTTCCACATTTGACCTTCTCAAGGTCATCTTAGGAAATTATAAATAATCATTTCGGACTTAAATGTTCTTGCTCTTCTCGAATCGGGTGTCAAAAGTGGTAGTGGTTCTCATTAAAAAATAATCACTTTAACCTTAAAATAACATTGAAAATAAAGGTCAATGTCATTGGCAAGATCATAGTTCAATCAGTACCGAGTAATTTTTGTTTGAAACGTTTATAAATAAATATATGATTAAAAATGTGAAACGTGGTTGAAGCAAGGACTCAATAAATTATATAGACAGGTTTAAGGTGGCTCTAAAGTAGAGCAGTTACCGACCTAACCTCAAAACAGGAAAAGTATAAATAAAAAAGGATTGAAACATTGTTTCAAAATTCGGGCTTTGGAAGGGTGATTCTTTGACCCCAACAAAATATCTATGACATTGATTCCCAATTAAAAGAGGAAAATCCGAAATAAATTATTTTCTCTTACCAGCAAACAAAACAAATGTATTTCCGATAATTCTTTTTTAATTTTGAACCAATTTCAACGATATTTTTTCCAGAATTGTATATGTTACGTAGAATCACCCTTCCAAAGGCCAAATGTTGAAAAAATGTTTCAATCACTTTTTATTTATACTTTTATCGTTGGAAAGCTCGGTCGGTAACTGTTCTACTTTAGAACCACCTTAAATGAGACAAAGACAAAAAGAAAAGGACAAAGATATATACAATTTAATATATAAAAGAGCATGCGTAAGAAAGTAAACATTGATCTCGTGCATATAGTATACATATATATATACGTCTGACGGGATTCTTGGCGAAATTCGCGAGGCGTATAATCAGTGCACCGATTTTCCATTTACATTATTAATTGCAGGAATTCGGAGTGCAGCTTTGCGAACGGTATAGCGCTATTACTACTACTACTACTATCGTATTATAATTAATTAAATGAGTGCTTAATTAATACGACGGCCGCTTCGGAAAACTGAACGAGACATACGGAAAAAGTCCGTAGTTGAATGGCAAATCTAATGTTTGGATTGGGAACTGTACATATGTCGTCTCTTGCCTGCACTCGTACTATATATGCATATACACTCTCGCATATAGATTCCCTCCCATATATATATATATATATATACAAAAGCTCGATTATTCGCTGTCTCTCTCTTGCTACCATTATAAGCTTATATCTGCTTATACGTCCATATGTCTCCCTTCTCATCGTTGCCCTCCTTCGGGGCATTCCACTCATCCTCAGCACAAATAAATATGTACCAGACGCCCGTTCTCGTCTTTCCTTATCTTATATGGGCCACCTATAAAAATATTAAATTTATATTATAAATTGCCGCTGAAAATTCGAAAATCGACGATTTCGGAACGATCGACGTAGATATGCTTCTTATTTGGAGAATACCAATTTAAGATTAGGTAATAATCGATATGTCTTGCGATTACAATTACGTGACAGTCGCATCGTCAGTAATAAGTTTTGAGCCTATAATATATTCTAGGCTTGGATTAATGCCAGCAATCCACGAGGCACGAATGCCCGCGTAGTATATATATATAAAAGAACTCGGGATATAATTATATACAAACGTTGCATATAAATACGTATGGCTCTATATTGGCCATTTTGAGTAAATCCGCCATTTTGAATTTTGGAAATTCGACGTTCAATTCAGCGACCGTCTCTGCGTCATGAAAGAATGCATGTAATGAATAATTTTGAGCAACATTTTTGTTTGTTTCTTGTTCTTTAATGAAAAATGTAGCATTGAGGAAATACACTCTTAAAATTTTAAAGTAGATCATTTAGAAAAAGACAATAATATAATTTGAGTTGATACAATAAATGAAAAGAAAATCAACAAAAATATATGTACAATAAATGACAAAATGAATGCAAACGATATATTTTTGAAAGATTGATTGATATTAACTGATAACAAATGAAATTGTGATTTTTACAATAAGAGACCCTCATGACAAAAGCAAAATAGAACCTCAAAATATAAAACGACCGAGCGTAGTAAAGATTTACAAAATTGAATAAAATAGAGAAGGTAGTTTACAAACAATCAAAAATCAATGGAATTTTGTCGAACAAAACTTTTGAAAGTTGAAAACTTTTTAAACGAACGTTTACAAAGATGGAAAGGTTAACAAATCGTTCGTTATTACGATGAAAATCGATGGAAATTTATCAACATCAAGTTGATAAACAAAATTATTAACAACAAGATTTGTTTGTTATTATAAAGGTTGATAAAGATAAAAATCGACGAAAAGAAAGGAGAATGTCTTTAAATTTCGATTAAAATTTACAAAAATTGTTGATGGCAATGTTATGTTAACAAGAACTTTAAAACAATTAAATTAAACAAAAGTTTTAAAAGTTGAAAAAGTCAAGAAATCATTCGTAACAAGCGACAAAAGTCGATAAAAATGTATCAACGTCAACGATGTTGATAAACAGAATCATTGACAAAAAGATTTGTCATTATAAAATTTGATAAAGTTAAAAGTTGAAGAAAAGAGAGAAGAGGCCGCTCCTTTTGATAAAAGCAGCGAAAACTTGATTAATTAAATATAATCGAGAGTAGTTTACGAAAATTCGTTGATGACAATGTTACGTTGACAAAATTATAAATTATCGGCTGTATAGCCCAAAAGTTGACAACGATCAGTAAAATTTTATTAAACAATCGTTGAAAAGTACATGAAAGTCGATAAATAGTGACAAAATCGATAAAAATTAATCAACATCAACCAAGTTGACAAGCAAAATCATTAAAATTCATATATTGGTACACAAAAGTTGATAAAATTAAAAGTCGATAAAAATGTGCCTGTAAGTTTCGATAAATGAAGGGAAGCTGTTCGATTGCTTAAATAAAATCGAGATTACTTTATACAAAAATTTCCTATGGCAAAATTAAGTTGACGAAATTATTGTAAAAATTAATAGAATTGCGTTAAACGAAAAATTTATAGGTTGAAAACTTTTTGGACAAAATTCGCAAAGTTGAAAACTTATTGAACAAAAGTTTACAAAGTTGAAAAAGTCGACAAACAGGTTGACAAACAAAATCAAGATTTATTGTTACAAAAGTTAATAGATTATGAAAAGGAAAAGGAAGCAAAGTAAGTTTTGTTAAGTTGACAAAATGATAAAATAATTAACGTATAGAAGCAGAAAAATTGACAATGATTTTATTAAAATTTTGTTTAAAAAAAGTTATAGGAGTTGAAAAATGTTTGAATAGAAAATTACAAAGTTGAAAAGGCAAAACGAAACGTTGATAATGAGTCACGAAAAAATCGATAAAAATTTATCAACATCAACACTTTGACAAACCAAATCATTAAAAGTACAGATAGATGCGAATAAAGTTAACAAAGTTGATGCAGTTAAAAGTTGATAAATGTAAAAGTTGATGAAGTTAAAAAATCGTTTAAAAGAAAAGAAAGTCTGTAAATTTTGATGTAAATGGGCGAAACCCCGTTAAAGATAGATAAAAGTTGATTAAACGTCATAGATAAAATTTAATTAAAAATTGATAAGAAAAACGAATAAAACTGGCAATAGTAAATAACATAATAAAATAATACAAATTAACGAATATAAATACGTTTAAAGTAGCCAGTGATGTATCTACTTGAATTTTTTACAACTGCTTCTACGCAGTGTAATTTTCACTGGCAACGGAAATTCATTCAGAAATCCATACAAACGTGCACCGAATGGTCTTTTTAAACGAAACTGTTTGTATGTACACATAGTTTGAAACAGACGTGACCGGTCGCAGACGTACAAAATAAAAAAGCAACTTTTCCGTGCGTACTTCCATAATAATTATACGTACGAAGCAAAGTGCCATAATTTGAAGACACCAGACACCGGACGAACGCGAATGACCCCCCCCCCCCCCCCCCCCCCCCCCCCCCCCCCCCCCCCCCCCCCCCCCCCCCCCCGCCCCCGCCGCGCACGTCCGTTCCACCCTCACGGTTCAGCAACATCCAACACACACATATACCTATAGATTCATATATATACAGGGTGTCCCATTTTAATTGCACCGCCGGAATTTTGCGAAATACAAGCCAGATAGAGAAAAATAATCCAGACAAAAGTTAAAGCTTGACCTTGAACTCGATTGTCAAGGTAATTTCAAGGTCAAAGTGATTTTTTTAAATGGGAACCTCTACTTTTGATCTCGGATTTGAAAAGAGCAGAAAATTTTACGTTCAAAACGATATTTTCAGCAAGATCATAGCAAGGTCTAATGAAGGTGAAATCTGTAAAAATTGTTGAATAACCTTCAAAATCAAGTCTAATATGAAGGTGATTGGTACCATAAGGTGACTCTCTCCATCCCTGACATTTATCATCCGAAACATTTTGCCGTTTCCAACCTCTATGCCGATCCAATCATTTAGCAATTTTCGCAAAATTTTACTTACATTCGACCTTGCCATGACCTTGTTGAAAATATCGTTTTGAACGAAACATTTTCAGCTCTTTTCAAATCCGGGATCAAAAATAGGTATTCTCATTTAAAGAAAGCGCCTTGACCTTGAAATAACCTTGAAAATCGAGTTCGGGGACAAGATCCTTGGTACCATTGGATGACCCCCTCCATCCCCTAGATCGTTTCGAAATGTTTTTTAATTCGCTAAGAGAATAATAGCCGACGTAAAAAGCGGTATTAAAATATTTTATTCGGGGAGAAATTTTGTAATTTTTAATGCGGTGCTTTCGTCAATTTAAAATTAAATGCGTGATATATTGGGGGAAAGTTTTGTCCGGAGAGCTTGTTTTCGCTTAAATTTAGAAAAACTGATTTCTTTTGTTTTTATAGATATTGAACGAAATTTAATTTACAACATTGTACATGTTGGATAAATAAAATGTAATTATACGGAAGTGACGCTAGTGAAAGTCTATTAGCGAAATGAAAAAGATTTTCCGTTGATCGGACAAGTTCCGCATTATTAAAAGTATATATACATAAAAGGAGCGTTGCATGAGGAAATGCGAAACAATCGGAGTTGATAAGATGGACTTTTCGTGCGCGCAAATGTATTATTCAACTGAAAATATTTCTTCGCGAATTATTCAAGCGTCGACGGCCTTTTCGAATTCGTCGATGATTGCTTACGAATGGTGGAAAATTTTTGCAATATGTTGATAAGTTGCAATCGTTGATTAAAATATAAATATATTAAAACAGTGCAATAATCGTAAGAGCCTAACGAAGAGAAGGTATGACTGACTGACAATTAAGAAAGTTGCAAAAAAATATAAAAATTATGAAAAAAGAAAAATGTTTGAAACGAAAGAAATATTGAAAACGAAAGGAAGTTGAAAACCCAGAAAAATCGAGAAAATGTTGAATAGCGGAGAAATATTAAAAATCGAGAAAAAGTTGAATAACGAAGAAAGGTTCAAATAAATGTTGAAAAAACGAAAAAAAATGCCTCAAAAATGAAAGAAAGTTGAAATCCCATAAAATGTGAAAACGATAAAATGTTGAAAAAACCGAGAAGGCGTCAAAAGCGACAAAAACTTGAAAACCGATAAAAACTTTGAATAACAAAAAAAATAATGTTGAGAATGCGAAAAAAATTGAAAAAAGAAAAAAATGTTGAAAACCGAGAAAAATGTTGAAACCGAGAAAAAATTGAAAAACGAAAGAAATGTTGAAAAACGTAAGAAATATTGGAAACCAAGAAAGGATTGATATAATGAAAGGATTATTATTAAAGACGAAAGGAAATTGAAAACTCAGAAAAATGTGACAACGTACAATGTTGAAAACCGAGAAAGGTTTGAAAGCGACAAAAGGTTAAAATCCTAGAGAAAAGTCGAATAACGAAAAAAAACGCTGAAAAAAGTGGAAAAGGCTGAAAAAACGAAAGAGTTCAAAGCCGAAAGAGAAGTCGAAAACGAATGAAAACCCTGGAAAATATAAAAATGAGAAAAAGTTGAATACTGGGAAAATGTTGAAAACTGACAACAGATTGAAAAGATGAACAAAAAATTTTAAAACTCGAGAAAAACGTTGAATAACGAAAAGAATAATAACTGAAAAGGCGAAAAAAGTTTGAAACACGAAAAAGTGTTTCGAAAACAAAAGAAAGTTGAAAACTCACGAAAATATGAAAACGGTAAAAGTTCGAAAACTAGACAAACATTCTAATGCATTTTTGAATTCAGTATAATAATAAATTCTTAAAATTTTAGGACAAATATATACTTCAGATGCGTAGAAATATATTGAAATGCATTAAATTCTGAATCCATTTCATTCCATTTCTCGCTATCTATATAGGTATTTATCTTTACGTCCATTGTATATTATACGTGTATAATAACTCATTAAAAAAAAAAAAAAAGATTGAAAGATGAGAATTTGATTAAAACGAATTAAAAAGGATTGAAACGGATTAAGGCAGATTAAAATGGATTAAAAACGGATTCATTTTCTATATAACGATTTCTATATCTACCTTAGAAATCTTGATAATCCAAGTTTTAATGTTTTAATCATTATTATTATTTTTTTAACGTTTTCGAAACGTTTCAGATACGTTTTATAAACATCGCAGACATGAAACGTTTCTGAAACGTTACAGACATATGGTACCGGTTGGGTAGTGACGTAAGAATCGTAAACTCATATCTCGGTGACGTTTCCTCGGACAAACGACATAATGGCACGCTGCAAAACGTTCAAAGTTTAAACGACTAGGTCAGCAGGAACGCGTAGTGCCGATAAAAAAGCAATTTCACTAGAGCGTGGCGAATCTCACGATAGGGGACAGGGACGCATCGAGGATATATACTGTCATATACATAAAGTCGCTGCTATTCTCATATCGCTTATACGGAATTTTAGGTATACATCTAATTCTGTCACAAAGTTCATTTTTGTACCAGTGGTCCCCAAATGTGACGTTTCCATCATCCACCGCCGCCATATTGCCTCTCCACATTTGACCATCACCATATGTACCCATATATTGGGACTCGAGTCCATCGAGTCAAGTCAACCTACTTGCACTTCGGTGACGTCACTGGATGAGCGACCGCGAAAATGACGTTGTTGAATGCCTCCGCGAATGAAAAATGACGATTGGACAAATTCCCTTCAGAATGCACATGTGTATTACATTATACACACGTGTATTGTACTTTGGCTTCCTCCATCTTTATTCCATTCTCTTGTAATACCTCTCAGAAATGGAAATTCCTCTCATCATCGTCCAAATCAGATGAGAGGGTGCCTACGCCTATATACATATATGCGTCCGCTTTGTTTGTTTTCTGATAGGATACATAGGGGTTTTTAAGGTTCCCCTATATACATTAATACCCTACATCTGAATTTCATACGTATTCACCTTTTTAGAAGCCAATAAGGGGGGAACCCCACATTGCCGGCCTGGAGCAGTATGTGTATACATACAGTACATATATGTGTAACATATGATCTTCGCGATTGAGGTTACGGGAACAAATAAACAACAATATGGAATATAAGGAGAACGAATTCGAAGGGTTAAATTTTTTCTCTTTTAAGAAAATAAAGTCCATTGGATTTGCTTTTTCGGATGAATTTTTCGATGACGCGTCAAAGCCGATGTATATATTGTATGTATGAAAGTGGCATGACAGAAGGAAAATGGTGAGATCATTTCAGATCGCTCTTATACGGTTTATTATTAAAATTTTTCTCTCATTTCGTATTGAAAATATATTTATTGTTTACTTAATTATATAAAGTAATTTGTATTAAAGAAATATTTTAATATTTTTCACTTAATGTGTGTAGTGTTTGCGAGTGTTATGTTTATATCTCTATGTTTCTATCTGTTCGCTTTTCACTCATTTTTAAACATAACATTTTTTAAATCTATTATATCTGACATTAATTTCACATTATTTTACACCTGTACGTATAAATATATACATATATATATATATATGTATAAACTTTATGCAATGTAATTGTTTTCTTATTTGGTATACGTATATCTAAAAATGTTTGTTCATTATATATACATTTATTTCAATGCTTATTATATAACCTTGACCCGCCAGCCTTTTCCAATACCAATAAATAGTATAATTTTTTTACAATGTGTCAAATAACAAAAGCGGATTTAAAAAAACAAAAATATTGTTTCAGGAATGCACTGCCTAGGTGCAGGGGCGGGTGGCCAAGCCAGCCCTAACGGGTTTGGCAGTCGGGGTGGCGTCATTAACGTGGTCCGAGCTCTTGGAGTCATCGTCTGTGAGGGGAGAATTCAAGGCCCTCCACGTGGTTACAAGGAGGGGCCGCATTGCATCGCACCTCTTCAGTCAGCTCCGAATGATCACATCTGCGAAGAGGATAATTACTTGGTAAGTTCAATCTACTCGTATATACTTCTTAATCCGTTTTAATCTTTATTCCACAACTGCGTGGTTTATTCAATTTAAATGCTGGAATTGACAAGTGTCTTCGCAAATTTATGTCATTTGCGAGAGAGCATTTATTAATGGTTAAAATGCTACCGTAATGTTGCACGAACATGAATCTGTAGCTTTCTTGAATCAATTTTCTTTTCAATTGTAGAAAAGAATTGAGAGTATAATATACAACTGAAATTCGTTGAATAATGAGTAGAGCAATAAATATTGATAAATTGATATGATTTATAACTTTACAAGTTTCGGAAATTTCATTTTTAGTAAGACTAGTGTTTGGGTAGTAGATTAGATTGTTATTAAACTATAATTTAAATTTTGTATTAAATAATATCCTAAACCTAAACATTCTTGAACATGTAATGAAAAATAAAAATGATGAACGTGAAACATCTAGAAAAGAAAATAATTTTAAATAATTGTCTGATACCAAAATGAAGAATTTATTATCTAATGAAATTAATTGTTATTATTATTATTAAAAAATAGATTAGCGACACTTATTAGATGAATTGTTTTTAATGGCTTAAAACGTTTAAAACTGTTTTCTTTCAAATTATGTTGTTATTTTAAACAACAAGAATTATTGTCAATGCAATTCCTGAAAGTTAGGTATTTAATTGTAGTGGTCAAATTTGTGTGGCAATATACATACTAGAAGCAATGCCTCTCAAGTATTGCATCAGTATCAAATAACCACCTTCTTAAGCGAAGCTATATAGTTTAAATTGCATGTCATTATGACATAATTAAGTTTCTAAAATTTTGTAAATAAAGCAATTCAGAAGTATAGGATTTGCCAAATTATAGATACTAGCAGAGAACATTTTTAACATATATTTTCTATTAATTTTATTCTTCACATATAATTTTGTTTATTAAATGTAATTATAATTATATCGAATATTATTTAAAATACAAATTACTTATGAAGTAATTTATTAATTTTAATGTGTTTCTCTGTTTCAGTGTGACCGATACCATATACTCATTCGAGAAATTACAGATCGAATATCAGTCGGTTTATTCTTGTGCGTAGAGGTTTTGTTGTGCAGCAATTGTCCCTGTGGTCTGTCTAAAGCGAAATCCAAGAACCCAATTTACTCTGCAATATCGACACCTTCATGGCAGCAATCTTCAGAAATGCTCCTGGAATACTGGTGCATTGGCGTCGTGCCGAGCAAGTACGAAGAACCTGATTTATCTTTTAGTGAAAAGAAATTTTCCATGCCTATTCGTTTAGCAGATATTCAGGATTACATTGGCTGTTGCAGGACTCCAGAGGTGATGAATTCCCAAGGTCTGTACCAAGCAGTTCGGTCTCGGCTACACTTCAGCCAAGTAGCGGCTTGGTGGTCCCGGAGCAATGGATCTCAACCAAGCTACGTGGCTACTCGAGTCGTGCCGCACACAGGAGACCACATCCGAAAGTTTCGCGAAAGCCCAATCGAACACACCTTTCCATTAGCTGGTATCGGCGATGGAAATTCTATTAAAGTATGTGGCTCACTTATCGCAAACAGTTTGTTTGGAGTGTATTATTCATTTATATGTACACATCCATAGAGAAAATTTCGTATTTTCTTCATTTTTTAATTTTATTTTTATTTTATTTCAGTAATTTTATGGTTATATAATCGCTCTTATAATAAACATTATAATTAATAACTGCACTATAGTATAGCGCTGTCAGAAACATTTTTAAAAAATGTGAGAGAAATTTACCAAACTTCTACCCATGACAAATAATACACTTCAACCATTCGTTCAGATTCATGTCATTAGTATGGAATATCTTTATTCGTACTGACTATAACCTGCAGATCTGCCTTTTCAATCATCTTCAACTCACTGTTCAATCGTGAGAGATGCTTGTTCCTCATGGACGTGTAGAAGAGTTTTGGTATGAATTTTAGGTTACTGTGTGGGCGCTGCCACGTATGGAAGAGCATCCAGTGTTGACCTGCTCGCTACATCCCCAGAATAAGAAAATCGATGACAGCGTCGCCCGAGCCGTGACACCAACCAAAATTATTCCAATTCCTTCGAGTTCTAACGTATCAAATGTTCATGTGTTACCTGGTATGACAATTTACACTTATTGTTAAGTTATCAAAGACTTTCATATATCTTCTCTTGCGGTGTTACAATTTAAAATTATACAGATGTATGCAATTGTCGAGAATATGTAATAAATGATTCTTTTGAAACTGGTTTCAACAGCTCTCGTAGATGACAGACTTCACACTCCTTGCAATCTACCTGGCAAACATCACTGTCGCTGCGAGGAAGATGACGGTTGCCCTCCGTCACCATCCATCCGTCCGATTGGTGAAAGGAAACGTCGGAGGTCGCTTCCTTGTCGGCCGGCGGAGAGTGCTCCACCTTCAACGACTGCAGTATCACCGACATTAACTTCGGTGCGAGAATCTCGTGGAAGAGAGTCGAAAATCCTAGGTCCCAAGTACCCATCTGAAAGAATACCACGTGTGATAGAAGAGAATGGTCAAAAAAATCAAGGCTATGAAGACAATTTGGAACGAAGTTTTCGCAAACAACTAAGCATTGAAGAACAGCAGGAAGGTAATGTTGAGAAACGATACAAACGGTCAGCAGAGAATTCTCCAGAATCCACGAATGGATATACGTCAACCGATGGCTTTTCCGATTCGTTTGTGCCTTTGGACTCTCCTTTGCCCTTAATTTCGCAACTCATCACGCCATGGATGTCGTCCAACACAGATTATAAGCCTGCTGATGGCACACCGACTAATAATAAACGCGTCAATCTGGTGGTGAATCCGCTTAATGAGCAATTTAATGAATTAAAGCCTAGCACGTCCACATGCAATCCGCACACTCAGACTACAATTACTTATAGCGTGCAAAAAGGAGGAAGGAAGACAGAAACGATGTGTTTAGAAGACTGGAAGAAATGGAACATAAATAACAACACACCGTTTCATGGCCGGGATTTGAGTCAGATGATGTCGAATATGTATTTTCCAGCTGATAGAGAGAGTATTAAAGAGGATGGAGGAATTTTAGACTGGATCTCTCGGGTACCTAAACGAGTATTGGCCAATGCAGAGTCTGCTAAGTCGAAAGCTTATACTAATTACTCAAATTGTCAGAATGGTGATTTGAGAGTGAGAAACAATTTGGACCTAAGTCCGAAAGAGTTTGATGAAGTTTTAGCAGTGTTGCGAGCGAGGACATCAATAGGCCGTCGAAGAGCGCCAATGAAAATGATTAAAAAGAGAGAAAAAATTAATGAAAGCAATGCTTCAATGGGAAAGCTTATCTACAAGACCAACGAAGAACGTACGGTTCCTTCTCAAACCTATGCAGTTAATCAAGTTTTCGAATCACGAGAACCTTCTTGTCTTTGCAAACATTGTAAGAAGAACAATTACTCAGAAAGAGCGAATAAGGTGAATGAAATTGAAACGAATAATAAAGCGGATATTTTTTTGAAGGCAATTCTTAGGACGAGTAAAGGTTCGTTAGATAGAAACAGATTGGTAGATATTTCCAATGGGACCAGATCCTCACCTTCAAATCGAGTCGAAACGGTCGTAAGTAATGATGCAACCGAAAAGACAGTGGAGGAGGAAATGTCTCTACCTATAGCTTTAAACAAAAAGTTGAGCCGATTGAAGCAGCTTTTCAAACTCGACCAAGCAGAATCGTCACCGAGTACAGTTCTTCATGCTGATTCAAGGGTAAAGAGAAAACTCGAGTATTCCACGGAGACTGGAATAAACAGCGCACACGAAAACTCAAAACCCCATAGTACAAATGAAGGGAAATGCGATGTGA
Organism: Trichopria nigra; assembly: GCA_030522945.1. Lineage (NCBI taxonomy): Eukaryota > Metazoa > Arthropoda > Insecta > Hymenoptera > Diapriidae > Trichopria > Trichopria nigra. Next base: position 18,161 of record JAPYZR010002312.1, read on the forward strand.
CAAATTCGAGGTTAAGTACAAAAGAAGAAATCGTCAGTTGCAACGGACATGATATCTTCGAATATATCGATCAAGAAGAAAAGGATAAAATATTGGAAACTGAAAAGGATAAAATACTGGAAACTGAAAAGGATAAGACCGTACCTTCTGCAAAAGATCAAGAAAGGTTTAGAAGATCTTTAGAGAATGCTGCATCCATGGTATTTCACAGTAGGACTGGATTGCCATTAACATCCAGTCCAGCTCCATTACGGAGGGGCAGCTGTTGCTTTGACTTCGATAGCAGTTTAAATTCTGTATCATCGAAAAGGAGGTAAGTGAATACAAACGAGACTCTCCACTTAGAAATTAAGGAACTAGAGCTTTATATTGTTTTTAATCAATTTCAGTGCCCTTTTTGAGTTGAATACTCCACCAAGTCCTGGAGCCGTGTCATTGGAAGAATGCGACAGGGAGACAGAAATGGCAATCGATGGGGAAGAAACAGAAAGAAGGAGGTCAACATCTCGAAATAAGCCACAAAGCCATGCTCTCCTGGGTAACTTTGAAGAGTCCGCATTAAATGGCAGATTGGAACCAGTCTCTACCGTTCATGGATTTGCAGCAGAATTGGGTGCGAGCGGCTCATTTTGTCCAAAACATCGAAAGCTTCCAGTTACTGTGTTCTTCTATACACTCGGAGACAACGACAAGATCTCCTCACCTTATCTTGTTAGTTGTTCTATTTCCAATTGTTCATTGTTCAAAGTTTTGTGATTAATTTATTGCTTACTAATTAACATTTCTATTGTTCTAGGCTCACATAAATCTAGGTAAAAAAGGTTATCAGGTACCAAGGAGTGGGACAATCCAAGTTACGCTTCTGAATCCACTAGGCACTGTCGTCAAAATGTTCGTGGTTGTGTATGATCTCTCCGACATGCCTCCACGATCTCACACTTTTTTACGTCAGAGAACGTTGCGTGACAAGACTCTGCGCTACCTCATTCACCTTAGGTAAACAAAAATAATATTATTAATACAATGGAATTAATAATGAACTGTCATTTATTTCTGCGATGTACAGAAGAATTTACTCTACAGTCGTTTTATAAAAATGATTTCCGATATATATCTAAATATCTAAAACGGTCCAACAAATTAAACAAAATAAATTGATTTTAGTTGACTGGGTCTTACCCAAAAATTGAGATTATCTAACCCTATTTTATTACAGTTACCCTGTAAAAAAATTGAAATACTTCCAATTAACAACAAACTGTAATATTAGTTATTATTTAATCGATGATGTTTGTACATGAAATATTTGGTCGTTTGTAAAAAAAAATGTTTCATAAATTATTGCTGCTGATCCGTTGTATACAATATCTTTTGTATTTTCAGATTTATATCGAGCAAATCCGGTCGAATTTATTTACACACGGATATTAGAATGATTATATGCCGAAAGTCTGACGTGGATACAGCGTCGGGCTTCGGATTGGAGTCACCCAAGGAGCTTCGGAGCTACATTCATGGCCCTACGAACCCAAAATTTTCACCAAGGTGCTGAGCCTCGTGGCTCTTCCCGTTGGCATGCTGTCAACCGCTGCGCCCACCAAGTACCCTCTGCGTTGAAGTTTGAACGCGTTTCCATCACCCTTGAAATAAGTTGTCTTCGAGAAATGGGAACAAGAACGCTACAAAAGCTGATCCTTAGGACGCGAGGTACTTCGAGCGTAAGCGAGCGACAATCGCATACCATAGGGAATGATCAGAATGTTTCAACAATACGGACGGATTTCGCATTTCGTCCTTGTATAATAACAAACACACATTCATGTACACATGCGTTCAGCATGCATGCATATATATATATATATTTATATTTATTATAAATACAAATGTATGTAAATATATATGCGTGTGTTTTCTGGCGTGTGCGTGCATGAATGCGCATGTACGTACATACATATTTATTTATAAATGCCATCCCGGGTTAGCAAAACAGCATATAAGTCTACAATTTGACGACAGTACACCGGCAACTTGTCGAAATCAGCATATTTTCTCGGCAATTGGCTGGTGTGTCAGAAAATTGCGGATTTCCATGCTGTACCGTTATCTGGGATAATTCGAAGAGTTCTTCGTTCGTTCGCAATTTGAAAAACCGCTAAAATTTATCGTAAATCTTTGTAGATCGGAGTTTCGTGTTACTTTTTTTTTTTGTTTTTTTTTCTTTTTGTTTGATCTTCGAGCTGAAAAGAAAAATAAGAAGACATTGTGATTCATCGACAATTGTGATGTCATTTTTTCAAAATTGTCGCACTATGTGCAATTGAAAATTTCCGATCTGTCAAGATCGTTCAACAAATCTCTCGAGTGCGTTTCAATAAGAGATCTATATGTAAGCGCCTCGTCAGACTTGATGTTTGTGATTTCGTCATTGGCTCCGAAGCCGTCTTCTCAATTTATTGTAAATATAGTTGTATAATATGAAGTCATTCGAAGAATATTCATGTGTGGGATGATACTGCCATGCGTGTAGCACCCTGCTCTGTAACGAAACACGTGATACATACAATAGTGGGAAGGGGAAGCTGCGACGTAAAGGATCGTTCGGTCGAACTTCATCAGACGATATTCGTTATTTTCTTTTATCAGGAAGAGAGCTAACCGTATCGGCGGTCAGATACCAGTAAACGAAGAAGTCTACGGAAGTACATATTCAAGTAGAAGAAATAGGATTAATAATTCTAGAAGATTAATTTTGAAATCAAATCAATACTATTCTTTGTCATTCTTAATCAAATTTCTCGTCCTTGAATACTTGGTCGTTTACTGGGATTAAGGAAAAGTTTGGTTTCATTCGGTGCTTCGAAGTCGACCCAACGATGGGCCATGCGATGAGCTTCTCGCTTCCGCGACAAAAGGAGGATTAAAAAAAAAAAAAAAAAAAACGATAAATCATTATTTACACGTATAAGCAGAACACATTTTTTGTGTCCGTAGCACTGTGATGAATATAATAATATATAGATACGATGAAGATAAATAACTGTTATATAAAGTAACTATTTGCGTAGTAGATATACATATTAGGTAAATTCATAATGTACTAACGCCGTACAAGCAAAGGATGCGGAATAAGCCGTCGTCGAAATCGTCGCCTCCTCGTCAAATGAATCCAAGGGCTTATTTTTCCAGGGAAGAGATAAAGTGAGGTTATGTATCAGGATGGCCGTGGCGGGAAAGGGGGCTTTTAAAGATAAAAATCGAAAAATCAAAAACTATATAAAAAGTGCGTCGCGACGTTCTCAACGTTCACGGCTCGTCGCGTGTCCGCTGCGGTCTTTTATCGTCCTCTGTATTTTCGAAAAATTCGTAGTATTCGCCGATTTTCGAGGAAATTGAAGCGAATAACTGATATAGACGCGCCGGTAAGACACGACGGCGAAACATTCTGTGTATATATATATATATATATATATATAGTGTCCGATCACTAATCAAAGTCGTTCTGGATTAATGGCAATATTAAAAATGGAGATGCCGCGAGAAAAGAAAGAAAGAAATAAATATTAATAAAAAGCGCCTTATATTTATCGATGGCGAGTGTTGAAAAGGCGGCGGCGGCGGCGGACAATTGTGATTTCATAGTCACAGCTCAGTTAGGGGTTTCGTTCGTGATCTGCGTAGAGTTAAACAATGGCAATGACAAAAAAAAAGTAGAGTGTACAATCACTGCCATGCTGTAAATAAATACCCATACTTTCCTAGCATAGGTGAGAGACGTTATTCGAAGTAAAGGTTTTAAGTATGTAAATTCTAGAGTTAGCGGTGTATTCGACAAGCCTGGCCCGAAGTCGTTGTATAATTTTAGAAAAGTGAAAAGAAAAAAACGCCAAGGTTTTAAACTTGTGGATGCGAGAACTATATAATTGAATCGAGCCGAAGCGTCATATGTGCAATATTACGGTGTTGTCGCCTTAAACTGTTTCCCTCCTCACGAATGATCTGTCAACTTGTCGTTACGAATACGTTGAAACAATCGCTTATATATTTCGTTGCGTTCTTTTCGTCGAGAAACCGACAGCAGTCGTTTAGTTATTCCATCCTGGAAGTAAAATGGAACAAGGAATTTTCATGTCAGTCAATTTCTCTCACGATATGCGAGTCCAATCGATCCAAGCCAGGCACATAATTGTATGTAAATGGAGAAATATATTATTTTATAAAGTAAAACAATAATATACATACATACTTTTTTTACTCCCTCCTCTTTATAACGTACAATTGTTTAGGTCCGATAATGAATCATAGGTATTCTTGTTCGATAATGCAATTTATTTACACACGGCTTTTCCATTTCCGAATGAGACAATATAGAAATTTATACAAATCAATCTTCGACGAACATTCCCTGAGGGACACCTCAGAATTTAAAAAACGGTAAAAACTGACGCTCGATATGTCTGGCACATTAAGTCTCAAATGTCGTCAACCTTCAATGAATTTTCATCCAGTTTCATCAATAATTGCTGACATATGATATCCGATGTAAAGTTTCATGTTCTTTCGTGTAGCATTAATACGAAGAAAAAGAATTGGATGAAAATTAATAAAAAAATTGACGGCATTTATTGGGACTTAAAATGAGTTAAAACCGATCTGTTTATGCTTTTCGTCGCTATATTTTTAAACAATAAGATGTCGAACCTACCGCTTGATATAGAAAATATTATGCTCTGCGAAACGAGTTTCTACAAAGAATTCACAATAATATTATATATATATATATAATAGTTACCATCCTACGAAGCGAATCGTATGTAACGCGACGCGAATGTCCAGCTTCCGAAGGATCGTTTCGGATTGTAGCCAGAAAATTAGTACAAAATACTTTTTTCACTCTTTCACTCTATTTCGCTTTCTCTCTCTCTCTCTCTCTCTCTCTCTCTCTCTCTCTCTTGCAGTCATTCGTTTTCCCATATTGAAATGAGCGTTTGAATTTTTCACGAATCAACGCATTTCACTATATAACTACTATACACAGTCGTTGAAATGATCATTATTTGCGAGCTGATGCACGTTTTGTGCTTTCGAAAATTAAAACAGCAAATGTTGAATCACAGTCGACATTTGTGTCCATTATATCGTTCAATCCAGTGAACAAAACAGGATTGAAATGTAAAAACTTGGATTGAAAAGGATTAAAAAGGGTAAAAATTGATTTAAAAAAGGACTAAAAGTATTATAATGGATTAAAAAATAATTAAAAAGGATTAAAAATAATAAAAAAGGATTAACCGGAATTAAATAGGATAAAATAATTGAGAAGGATTAAAAAGGATAAAAAAGGATTCATTGTCTTTATAACGAATACTTTTGAATCCTTCTTAATCCAAACTTTTATGTTCGTTTATACTGCAGAGATAAAACCCATCTCTAAAGTCCTTTTTTATCCCAGCAAACTATAAAATATTGAACCGAATTAAATAGAATTTGCATTTTCAATTCTGTTTCTTGAAATTATTTCCAATTCTTTTCTATTCTTAATATTCTAGTAATCGGAAATGCATTGAAAGGTCAAAAAACGAATTGAAATGGATTCAAGTGGATTTAAGTGAATAGAAAAAATTTCAATTCATTCGATTAAAGGTCGCTGATGATTTGAATTCCTGCAAATACATGCAGTTATATTTTGTTGCCTTCCTCTGTTCGTTCCAATTCTTTATGACAAATTGAAAGTTGTTATTTGTTGTTGTAACAATGATTGAATCAAGCCTTGGATTAACAAGGATTCAGAAGCATCCGTTATAAAAAAAATGAATCCTTTTTTATCCTTTTTAATCCTTTTCAATATTCTTTAATTCTTTTTAATCCTTTGAATACTTTTAATCCTTTTTAATCCAAGTTTTCAACTTTCAATCCTTTTTTACTGGACACATGACGCGTTCTATTTGGAGAATGAAAAGAATTGAAATAAATTCATATCCCTAATTGTTCTCGATACGTTTCAATACAGTTCTATAAAAAAAAAGTCATGATATTGAACTAGAAAATTTAAAATATTCTATTCTTTTAAATTCTTTTTCGTTTCCTGGGATTGGTGAATTTTCCGGTGACGTTCGTTTCCTGTTTCTGTATTCATAAAGTCGAAATAAATGTTAAGATCCCCTACAGCTAATAAAAATGAATTCAGTTTTATTCGTTTTTACAAAATTGAATTCTCCATCGAACGAAAATATATTAAAATGGATTCAATAAAGTGAAAAAACGAATTCAGCAATTTCAACAATGCGAATTCGCGTCTGTGTACTTGAATACTTTCCAATACATTTCAATTCGACAGCTATGTTCACATATATATTATTCTTTCTTTTCGATGCGTTTCAACCCATTTTAATCAAAAATTACGCGACTGTAAACAATTACAATTATACAAATGTAAATGTAAACATTATTTTTTAATCGATCCGAATTGTGTAGATCGTACAATTAAATATACAACAACATAAATTTCGAATTTAAATGTATTTGAAAAGCAACAAGTTTCAAGCGAATTTAAACAATTTTTAATAAAATCATCCGCCATATTGGATCCGCCATTTTCAATTTCGAAAATCTAATCAATTTTTACGGAATCGAGATTCTGATTCGGAATTTTAAAGTATACGACTGTTATTGTTTGCTTCAATATTCATTCGCATTTCGTTCGTAATTTTCAATTGGAAAAAAAATTATTATTCACATTTATCGATCTATTTAATCGATTTCATTATGCTGCGAATGATTTTGGCCTTTGCGTCCTATTCAAATACATTGCCATGGAGGGGCCAACCGTTTAATGGATGTCTTTCTGCGGCATGTAGATGGCCCCCCACGACAATGCATTTAAATGGACCGCGGGGGTCAAACAAAAATAATTTGTCGCGATTAATTTTGATCAAGGATTAATAAAAAATTATTAATTAAAGAAATATCGTGACGTCCAATACATTATCCTCCATCCCTGGAACATTATGCGCATAAAATTCATGATTCTTGAATATATAGAATTTCTTCAATTCATTAAAAATAAATATTTTATATATAAAAATAGATATATATGATTTTATATATGTGTATATATATATACTTATATATAAAATCATGTTTATGTATATTTCATATATGAAAATGTAATATATATATTACAAAAACAATTTTCTACGATACGAAACAAATGTAAAAATTAAAAATGTAAAAAAAAACGTAGAAAACAACATTCTCGATTAAAAATGCGTTTTTTTTTTATTTTACACAAACAGAAACGTATAAAAAATTAAGAAAACGCCAGAATAACTCTAATTTGGAACATCGGACGAAAACGGCCTAGAAACAGGGAAAGAAAGCAAATGTCACGGAAAAATTCGATGGACATATCATAACGAGATATTTCTCTCTATATAGGTATATGATAATAGGATCTTTTTCATTCTTTCGATCTTCGGCCACGCAATGCTCGCTCGATCCCCATTCGAATGATTTTACTTCCGTACATCATCTTTATTGTTATACCGGAATTGTGTGACTGCGTAATTGAAACTGAGACGTGTAACGTTCGCCACGAAAATACGATAATCAATAAACCCTAAGAGGCGACTCACGCTACGCGCCTGTATGTATAATCGACGAATCTTTATTATATTATAAACGAGATCTTCAACGTTTCCGATGAATCGGGCTGCGTCCGATTCTGTCATAGATGCTGATTCGCGCGTATGATAGGAATCGAATGTCAAAAAATATATCTTTTCGAAAAGAAAAAAAAACTCGAAATTTGAAATAATTTCGAACGAAACGTTGGTATAGACTCTTGTCAGATTTCAATACGATCGCTCGCTATAAAAATCGCTTCGATAAACCGAATTCTGCCCCAAATATATATATATATATATATGATTGAATTTTTCTCAACGAAGCATATAAATTCGCAGTGTAAGGAAAAATTCGCAAATACAATAATTCCTTCGCGTGGAAATGAAAAAAAAAAAAAAACAATAGAAAAATAAAAAGAACAGAACGGTGCGTCATCGATCGAATAAAATCACAAGCACATTTAAGAAAACACTAAATGCTGTCACCTATATAGGACGCGTTCGTTTTCCGGAAATACAGCAGAAAACGCGACGTTTTTTTGCGGGGCCCCTTCGTATATCGACATTGGAAACGAGCCTCGTACATCCTGTTATATGTATATAATATCGTCCTCGTCGTGAGGACTTTGAGGCGTTATTTTTTCTGTTTTGTCTTTTTGCCGCTGTATCGTAATAGGGGAGAGCGGACAGAAAATGAGGAATAAAATTATAAATACGCAGCCGTCGGTCGAGGCTTCAGTCGGTCGTTCTACTATATATTGTTATTTTTTTAATGTTCCACCTGATGACGGATCGGCGTCTCGTTGTTGCTGCTAGCATTGACGGTCGACGCCGGCCTGCAGGCCGTTCGGAAGGTAGTGGCCCTGATCGTGGCTGATCTGCATCTGTCTCGTGGCCATTGTGCGGCCGCACTGGCTGCTCCAATCGGCCATCGGTATCGCCGTCCTGTAAAACTTGGACGAGGTTTTGTTGAAAATCGGCAGGAGCTCGTTCGCCTCGTTCGACAATGCCTTGAATTGAAACGCAAACAAAACAAAAATGTTATGAGCATCGTTTTTTTATCATATGTATATATGATTGTGTGTTTTTGTATATAAAAAAAAAATATATATATATATATATATAACTATGTCATACCGATAGTTCCAGGACTGTCCATTAAAACGTTGCGAAGCAACGTTTTAAGGTCGGGGAATCCC
>JAPYZR010002313.1:0-44511 GCA_030522945.1 Trichopria nigra
AAAAAAAAAAAAAAAAAAAAAAAAAAAAAACAGGTCCCGTCGATAACGTAACGATCTACTCCAAAACTTGGAAATTCAATGTCTGATTTCTACTTTGGACGTCTCGCTCCAAAGTACAAAAACAAATTCAATGTAAAATCACCAAAATGCCTTTTGATTTATTATTGTTTCCACCGTTCGAAGCGGACATTGTCGACGGAGTGCCCACGGAAGCCCCTTACCGGTCAACTTGCCTAATTCCCGTTCAGAGATAATTGCCAAATCGTATTATCCCGCTTCGTTCATTCGCTGTCGCCTTCCCGAAGTGGTCGACGTTACCTCCGTCTAATGCGGAGTCCGCCTTCGGACTTTCCAACGGCATATAAAATTCTCGGTTTCCGGATTAGTTTGCGCGACCGTAATAATAGTCCTTTGTATAAGCCGACTCGTCAGGACGATAGGCCACGATCGATAATGCATGTCCCGCAATTGTCACGTGTCACTTCCGCCCTCGACCCTTCCCCGATAAATGTCGAAGGGGATGGATGAAATCATCGCGACCTCGAAAGGATGATAAAAAAGAAAAAAAAAAGAAAAAAGAAAGAACGACGCACCGTCGACGATGGAAGCGTCCTTTTCCACCCTCCGCGTGCCTCGCACCCCCGCAAAAATTGACAAATGAAATAAACCGGCGTGATGTCACGCGCAGTGCTGTCCTCGTTTTGTCTCGCGTGTCCGAGCGTAATTCGCCTATTCCTGCGGCCTACTCCCGCGTCGATCGACGGCGGAAGGCCGTTCGAAAATCAATCGGCGATTTAATCATCGTACTAGCGACGACACCCACTCACGCACTGTACGTGACGTCCATTTTCTAAACGCCTATACGTCGCGGAAGGATTGACCTTGTCGCGATCAACCTATATATTTACGTACAGCGAAGAAATTCGAAAACAATAAACAATATATATATACACATATATTCGGCAACGTCATTTTGGTCCGCCATCTTGAATTTTCAAAACTTTACATCCACTCAGATTCATCTGAAAGATTCATTCATCGGCGACCACGAAAACCTCTTTCACGTACAATTTGCGGCAAAATCCAGCGACATTTATTAAATTTTTAGACGCCATCGTGAATCCGCCATTTTGAACTTTCAATAGGTTAGGTCGGATTCGTAATCGGCAACCCCGAATGCCTCTTGGATACGATTTTCATCAAAGTCAAGTGTGATATTTAAATTTTTAAGCGCCGTCTTCGCTCCACCATTTTGCATTCTCAAAAACCAAGTTCAGGTGCGTAATCAATCGAAAGAATCGTGCAATTTTCGTTTAATTTTTCGTCGAAATTTTCAATCGTTTTGATGACGTTAAAAATGATTCCCCTATGAATGCTCGTAATGGCAGTAAATGCCAGAATTCCAGGAATTAAAGTGCAAAACAGACAAACAAAAAAAGAAACAAAAAAAGAAACACCCTCTTCGTAGACACCGTCGTTCGCGCCCAGTCGTGGGAATCCCCGGCGTTGGTAGCGCCCTCAGAAAACTGAGATACCACCAGCTGTGTTCACTCGCTTCTTTACCTTCCAAGTGAACGCAGAGTGGCTCCCTGTCCTCCGAGCGCGAATTCTGCTCGTCCCGTCCTTACCGACCTCGCCGCTACTCATCTCGTCGACCTCGCAGTTTCCTCGATTCTCCAACTTTTCTCATTCGTACGTGTAGAAAATATAATCATTTTCCTCATTTTCAAATCATGATTTTTAACGTTGAAAATCCATCTTTTTCCCTTCTTGGATTCGAAATGATCCAATGTCGATCGGTCGATTTCTTTACGCCAACTGTACCAGTCTCCTGGGTCGGGACAATCCAATTCGCAATCCTCAAAATTATTCGCAATACTCAAAAATGCCAGATTTGAAAAAACGTAAAAAATTTCATTTTGGCATAATAATAAGTCAACGAAAACAGCTTCCACACTTTCGCGTACATTTGGTGCTCTTGTAATGATCGAGAGCGAACCCGGTTTCGTCCCGACGCATCCGTAATACACCTGTCTCACACACACACACACACACACACACACACACACACACACACACCCAGCCATCGACGTCGGTTCTCCCTGATAATCCGCGAACACGTACTGTATAGTAAATAGATGCTCACCGAACCGAACCGAATCGAATCGTCATCGCGATGAGGAGGTGAGGATAAATCCTCGCGGTTCGACAGAGATGAACGAGTATATGTAACGTCAATTCTATTCTCTCTCTCTCTCTCCCCTCACCCCCCCCATACGTATGTATACAAATAATCGGAAACACAGGATTGTTCGCGTGACGTGCGGGGATCCTTCGCGATTTCACGATGAATTTCAGGTGTGGTTTCGCGGTTCAACCCGCAAACGGCAGGGACAATGAGATGGTAAACGGTGAAAAGGGACAGGCAATGAGAGAGAGAGAGAGAGGCGGAGCCGACCAATGCGAAGGGCCCTCGCACATACACCGTTGCGTCGATCGATGAAGCTCAAGGACGGAAGGCCAGGTCCTCAAGGTCGAGGTGCGCACGTGCCGACATTGCTCCCCGATGTTCCCCAGAGCGCTTTTTTTTTTTTTTTTTTTTTTCTTTTTTTTGTTTCCACTATATCCTCATTTTCTGCTTGATTACCTCCCCGCCCCCCCCCCTCCCCTCCCACCCCCCTCTCTCTCTCTCTCTACTAATTTACAAAATAAACAGTTCGCCCTTTCGTTTGGAAAATTTCCCGAGCTGAATATAATAGTAGTAAAACTTTCCTTTCATTACTCCAAAAACTTTTCTCTCTAAACTTTCTCTTGTATACGTATATAGACGTCGCATTACAGGGATCGTAAAATACCCATTCGACTATTTTTTAGCTGTTGAATGGTTTTTGACTTTTTAACAAACGATGAAGAATTATTCAATGAGGAGGGTGAACCGAAATCATCGGATCTTACGAAATTGCATCCTGTTAATTTTGCGAAGGGAATTTTAAAATTCAAATTTTTTTTAAATTCAAAATGGCGAATCCAATATGGCGCACGTAAATTTGAAAAGTCGCCCGAATCGACGTGAAACGTTGCGTTGCACTCCCCGACGAAAATGACGATTAAAATGCAGATTTTCGAAATTGTTGAAAACAAAAAATTGAAAAATGTATTTAAAAAAAAAATGTTTGGAAAACTCAACTCAAACAATTTCACAGAGAGAAAAAAAACGTGATAAATGAATCGAGATCAATTGAAATGTCTCGTCTGTTCCGACGATGATAAGAATAAAGGTGGGCAATCCTCGGCAGCATAACGAGGTCATTTTATGCATCGATAAAGCAGGGAAGAGATTGGTTTGGGGGGCGGGGGTGGGGGGTTAAAGTCGACGCACTTTCGGGACAATTCGCCAGACGAGGGTGAGACGCCGTCGACGTCGAAATCGCTCGTATTCGCTGGACATTACCCCTATATATCTATCTGTATAATACCTATATATAGTAGTGACAACGAGACGTCGGCTGCGAAGAACGTTTGCGATTCGCTTCTTGGAGCCGGAAAACAATTTATCTTCACGCTCGTCTCGGGGGAGTTTTCGCGAAGATGGCTCGTGCATTTTTCTATACGGGCGATTCGAGTTTGATTTAACGTGCGAGCGACGCCGAATTTGGATAAGAAAATAAGCAACGTCTGAATTTTATCGTCGGAAAACGAGTTATAAAACGATTCGTCTCGAAACTGCAGGAGTACAACAGTCGAAACGACTAGAAAGATTTCGATAGAAAAACAAAAGAAATATCCTAAAATAAATCAATCATTTTGATTTCTTATTTATCAATGGATTCGCCATTTTGGATTTTAAAAAATTTTATTAATCTTCATTATTTTTCTTACAAACGTAAAAATATAAATTGCAAGAAGTCACTTTCAATTTTCATTGTTTACATTTTCAATATCATTTTTTGTCACACTGAATGACAATAAAATATACCGCTGAAATCACAAAGTTAAAAAAATTCCAAGAATTTAAAAACGTTCATTTTTAAACTTTCTCAAAACGAGATTTTCGAAAACGTTTTATCTCTGCATTTGAGGGAAAACCCGGTTCAATTTTCCCGCATTACCATACGGATATTGTACTGCTAAACGAGACGAGCAAAAAAAAAAAAAAAAAATGAATTAAAAAAAGAAAACACGAAACAAAGTCGGAATAAAAACGATATTAATTTCGCTAATTGAAACGAAAAAAATAACGAAAGGGAACGAGCGAAAAGTCGACAATTAGCCTCCGTGAATTAACCGATTTTATACTTTAATTGCGCCGCCGTTATTGTGCTCTCGATAATTGCGCGCCATCTGTGAAATTCATCCCGAAGCTCGATGCCCGGCAAAAATATAACGCGCCTAGCAATGCCTTTGAAATAGCTAATTATACCCTTTTAATATAAAGAATTATAAATATATAACGTATAAATATATACGCCGTACGTTGATTCATCAAGAGTTTCGTTCATTTTACGTCCGCCATTTTTCATCGCAAAATATAGATTTCTGCTTAATATATGCTCCCTATATAAAGGATTTTTCAACAATTCAGCAACAATGATTTATGAATAAAAACAAAATTAATCATCATTTCTTTTTTTAATTAGATTTTTTAATTTAAAAAAATAAATGTTAATTTAAAAAAATACGTTTCAAATTAAAAAATTTAATTTTAATTTGAAATATTTCGATATATTCATGTTTTCATACATGGACATTTCATTTTTTATATTGCATTGTGTTTTTCCTGTCAGTTTCATTCTTTCTTTTCAATTTTTTTTTTATTCATTTTTTAAACAGACCTTCCCTCGAGAATCATCACAAATAGCATAAAAACAATATTAACCTAACCTAAAAATACTTAACAATTTTTCAATTTTCCTCAGTCCTTAAACATACTTTTATTTTTACGTAGAAAACAACTGAAATTCATTACTCGGAGGTCTCGAGGTTGATGAATCCGAATATGATCTTAGATTTTTCAAATTCAAAATGGCGGATCCAAGATGGCCGATATGTAAGAAGTTTCGTAGTACGCGGGAATTTAGAAAGTCACGCGTATTCCCGGTTCAATTCTAAATTTTCTTCGATGAACGTAAATACAATTACATACAGAGGTCTGCTGTATCTTGGATCCGCCATTTTGAATTTTGAAAAATCTACGATCAGATCTGGAACACCTCGACCTCGAAAACCGCCGAGTGCCTATATATATTTATATATCAACTGAATCGTGTAACGTTTTAGGTATTGGTCGAACATCTTTCGGATCCGACATGTTGAATTTTCAAAGTCTGGGGTAAAATTCATAATCGTCGATCCCAAAACCCCCTAAATTATCAATTTTTACTCTTTAATAAAATTTTCACTCCAATTTTTCGATATTTTCCTGTATTTCGATCGAGTCGCTAGATATCGAGACCCTTTCGAAGGTCTCTCTCGCGTACGATTCGCTCGTCTTCGGTGGATGGAAAATGCCACTTTGCGACAAGTTGCGGAACTCGTTTCTGCGCAGCTCGGTCTTCGACATACGGAGTGGCGAGATCGTTAAATTAATTGGCCGTATATATATATATACATACATGTATACATATGTATGTATGCATAGCAGGGCCAGGAAGGGGGCCAGGAGGGGGAGGAGGAGGAGGATACTAGGCGCTAATCGCGCACGCCGGGGCATTTACGGCAGCGGGGACGCGCGGTCCCTTCTTCCGTTTCCTTTATGGCCGAGAAGATATTCGAAACGCGTTGAATAAATGCCGAAGAGCGATCGAACGTTCACGAGACGAGGAATGAGAAATGACGAGATTTACGAAAAACAAAAAACGACGAAAATTGCTTTGGAAAAAGAAATCGGGAGCCGTAAAGTGTGATTTCGCGCCCTAGTTACGAAAAATGCTATCCTCGAGAGAAAAGAATATCGGGGAGGGCGAACTTTTCGTCATCCTATATTTCATCGTATTCGTGATGTAAGGGATGAGTAACTACATAGTAAATTTCAGTAGTAAAAGCAGCGAGTAGAAAAAGTATAAACGACTTTCACGTCATCGATCGCTGATGAAGAGAAACAACAACAACCATTAACGACGCGCTCGTAAATATATGTATAAATGACGAACGCAATCCTGAGTAACTTTCGTCGTCCACCGGTAAATGCGTTTCCGCAACACGCAACGCCTCTATGCATGCGTATGTCGGCGTATTCCTCCGCCGCGTCGATCGCGAGCGTCTTTACGACGACAAATCTGAATAACATGGAAAAACAATCAATCTCTCGCAATTTCCACGTTCCGACGACGATTCGTTACTCGTGGAAAAGTTTCTGCATTTATTTCTGGTTTGCCCGTTGTCGAAAGTTACGTAAGCGCGATAAGTGCGCGAGATTATAATGTAACGCCGAGTAATCTTTGCCCAACGACGTTTGCACGCACGTGCCAATGACTGGCTTTTAAGGCGACACTCGTTAAATCGTCCAAGTACAGATCGGTAATCTTGCGACGAGAATAATAGAAATGAATTCAAACGGATTCAAATGAATTAATGCGGATTAAGATGGATTGAAACCATTAGAAATTAATTAAAATTGATTTTAGCGATAAAAAATAGATTGGAATGGATTAAAACGAATAAAAATGAATTCGAATCGATCAAATTTTAAGTTCTTATGAATTTTATGAGAATCACGAGGGAATAAAAATGCTTTCCAATGGATTGAAACTATGAAAAATTGGATTAAAACGACTTAATGCGAATTTTATTGAAAACGAATTGATATGGATTGAAACGAATAAATATAGATTGAAATGGATTAAAACCAATAAAAATGAATTCGAGTCGCTCGAAATAGATCAACTTTTGAGTTCCCACGAATATTATCACGAGGGAATAGAAATTAATTAAAATGCATTTTAACGAATAAGAGAAAAATTGAAATGGATTCAAGCGCATAAAAGTGAATTCGTATGGATTAAAACGAATCAAATTTTGAGCATCGCAGAAGGGGAATATCATCGATTTAATATCGGACTAATATTAGCCTAAATATTTATTTCTTATTTCAGGAAATTCATAAAATCACGCGCCAGGGTTGCTTGAAGGATTGAAATGGATTCGCGACAAAACGAAACTATTCTTTGACCGTATAAAGGATGCAAATCGAATTCATTCATTAAACCGTATACTTTTGACACGCCATCGCATATAATTTAGAAATTTTTTCAACAGTTTCAAACGAATTCGATTCAATATACTGCCGAATTGAATTCGTTATTTCGATCCTTTCCAAGATTCAGTTTCGTTTTCTGGACTGTGGTCTTTCACAAAATTCTCGAAATTTTCAAATACAATTCTAAATTCTTTCCAAGCCTATTCCAAGCGTTCGTTTCCCGTGCATTAACGATGCGACCTTAATGCCGGCATTAACGTGGTAAGTTCCGATGCAAAGCTCGCCAGCATTTTTCCGGGCATATATAATGAGGCAATTCGTAAATGCATCGCATTTTTCCTGGTGCAAAAGTACCGGTATCGCAGCGGCCGCTAATTGGCCTGGTACATTGGTGGATTGGTAAAACGACCGGAAGCTGGGCAGGATTACAGGCGGGTCTTTACGAGGCAGCCGTATAGTATATACATATATATACGTGATGCAATAACGTGAGGCGCATTACGCGAGCGCACTTTGTTGCAAAATGACCGCACGGATGGATGACGCACTTTTGCGGAAATCCCGCGCACTCCTCCGGCAACAGCATTGCTGCGATATTTATAACCCGCCGACTCCCAGGGTAGAGATATGAGATGCCGGAAGGAATAGTATATACCGCGCAGCAGCTCTCGTGACCCGGCGCGATGTAGGGGGTGGATTAGATAGTTGAGTTGTTGGGTTAATATAGAGAAGAGTCTACTCGAAATGTCTACTTACAGCCTGCTGCTGGGCTCGTTGTTAGCCTCGTCTCCTTCGATCCTGTACACCTGGCCCGACATCACGTACTCGAAGCTATCGGCTCTGGAACCGCCCTCCGGCTCTGCGGGGTTGTACTCGTCGCCGTCCGGGTAACCATCTTCGCGCAACGTTGTGGCCAAAACGAGACGGAACTTATCGCCTGAAATTAGAAAGAAATCGAACGTATATATATATATTAGTAACAAAGTTCAAACTATGCAACGTCGATTATTCATTACGTTTCAGTTCATTCGTACATTTCGTTCATTTATTGTCTTCGCGTTTATTTCGTGTTTCAGTCGTGTTTCGTTCATTCGTTTCATTCATTCGCTTTATTCAATTCATTCATTCATTCATTCATTCCATTTGATTCATGGATTTTTTTTTTCAATTCGGGATTTAGTCGTGTTTCATTTATGATTGGTTTTATTTCATAATATTTTCCATTGATTTATATTTCCTTCGTGTTTCGTTCATTTGCGATACATTCACGTTTCATGCATTCGTTCGTTTCACTCATTTGGATCATTCGTGTTTCTTTCGTGTTATGATAATTAATTTCCTTCGCGTTCATTCATTTGATTCATTCGTTTCATTCATATTTCATTCGTGTTTCATTTGTATTTCATTCATTTGATTCATTCGTGTTTCAGACATTCCTTCATTTCATTTATTGGTTCGTTTCATTCATTCGGTTCACTCATGTTTCTTTCGCATTTCAATCATTCATTTCCTTTGCGTTTCATTCCTTTCATTCACTCATTTCATTCATTCGTATATTTAATTAATTCGTTGCACTCATTTGGTTCATTCGTGTTTCATTCACATGGTTCATGTTTCATTCATTTGATTCATTCGTGTTTCATTCCTTTCATTCGTATTTCATTAGTCTTTCGTTCTTGTTTCGTTCGCCGCCCATTCGTGTCATTGTATCCGCAGTCATTTTTATTTATCCGTTTCATTAATTTCATTTATTCGTTTCAACGGCATCTCCATTCACATTTCATTCGTGTTTCATTCATTTCATTCAACTATAAAATTGTGCCGACTGCAATTACTGTATACAATTGTTAGATTTATATCCGTGTAAACTATTCAATTTCCTATTATTTCACGCAAAAATGAAGCGCAGAAAAACAAAACGCAAAACAAAAAGTAAAAACAAAATCAATTACAATTAATACAATTCTGACAATATTTGCTTAATTGACAAATAAATTCGTATTTTTTATCGAGTAATATATAGTGTGATCGTTTACAATAGTATCCGTCGCCGTTTGTTGTAAAAACGTCATCAGACACTACGTTACGTCGATCGAAAAGAAAAAACCGTTACTGAATCGAAATTTGCATTGTCACCTGCTTTTTCTTTACTCGCTGCTATTATCTTCGACAGACGTAACGATTGTGCAATGAAAATGCTTCGTTTTTTCGCTGATTTTTCCTCATTACTTAATTTTATATCAATCCACTTGTTGTACAAAAACTAACAAATAATTTTAATAATAATATTACATGGATCTATTTTTTTGTTGGCACAGTTTCCGACAAAAAAAAACCTTTCATCAAAATTTGATCTAATTCCATAAAATGGCATACCGCCGAAGGTCGACCGAAAATTATTACCTGCAATTCAACACGGATCGAATTTTTGTACCACACACTTTTCATCACTTTTCATTCCTTTAAAAAATACTTTTAAATAAAATGATTTTTCAATTACCGTCCGATTTTTTAAAAGGCTCTTCGACGACGAGAGAATGAACGGTATATAGAATAAATTGTTCATCTCGCGTTAGTGCATGTGAGATACATTTGTCGAAAAGTAATAGTAGACCTTTCGGCCAAATTGCAAAACGTTAAACGTCGTATATATCGAGCACTAAAATAGATCGCGTACACGTCAAGCAATTTAATTTTTCAATGATGCTCTCCAGATGTGCTCGGCGAGAACAGCACTATTACGCCGGTTATATAAGATTGGACGATAAAAGTTTAATTGTCCCACAAACGTGGAACTCGAAAACGATAAAAAGCCATCCGCAGCGTTTTCTTTCTCATGTGACATTTTGAACCATTTCGATATATATCTATACGTAAAAAACGAAACAAAGAAATGAAAATCGTTCCCCCATTGTCGTGCAAATACCTACGCAAACACAAAAAAAAAAATTCCCTCTCAAGTATTTGCATCTCTACTAAATATTTTATAGATTTACGATATATACAGCACTTATTGGAACATTGACGAGGCTAAAATCGTATACAATTGTCAAGTTAAAATAAAGCACGATAAAAGTGAAAAGGGCGGTCGGGCGCGTTATCGAACGACGATTCATTATACGCGCAATCGGGATGCACACCTGCAAATATAACGGAAAGCGGCGCATTACGTAATCGGCAATTTTATGCAATCACGTACGAATTTATTCGCTTACGTAAAAACGATCCGAGTTTATTTCTAAATTTGTCGCGTGCCTCGTTCGAAGCCGATATAGTCGCCTCGTTGATAAGTTCGGAATGTTGGAGAGACATAAACGCATTTCGAAGATTTTCAAATTGTTCGATTCTTACTTAAAAATAATACTATAATTATATTTTTGCATTTGTGGTGACATTTTCGACAAAAACGATTTTTTTTTTTTTACATTTGTCGATAGTCTCCAAGAATAGATACAATTGTTCTTTCACGCCTTCAAATTGTTTTTTCATACTTGCAACCTCCTGTTTTTTTATTGGTTGAAAAAAATGTTAATTTTGTCACGGAAAAACGCCATTTAAACGTAATTAGAACATTTTTGTTTCAAAACACCGCCATTTTGTAGTATTTTAATTTTTCAAATTCCGCTAATTTGTGTGATTGTAATATTTTTTTCAAGCAAAGATTCTTCATTTTTTTTTTTTTTTTTTTTTTTTTTTTTTTTTTTTTTTTTTTTTTTTTTTTTTTTTTTTTTTTTTTTTTTTTTTTTTTTTTTTTTTTTTTTTTTTTTTTTTTTTTTTTTTTTTTTTTTTTTTTTATCGGATAAAAATTGTCAATTTGTCATGCCCAAAACTGTCAGATTTTTAAACGTAATTTCAAAATTTCATTTTAATTGATTATTTTCTGCCCATAAGTCATTCATACACAAACATATCTTCAAAAGAAAAGAAAAATGCAAAGTTCTTATTTTTCTATATATATTCATAGAATTTATGAAAAATCCTACGATAATTTCCAAACCGACCTTATAAATATTTTATCGAATTAAAAGACTCTTCTATCTCGAACAAACCTTGCCAAGATTCAAAACACACTTTCTTTCCGCTGTCGTAGAACGAACGGTAAAAAGCGATTTTTTTTTCTTTTTTCTTTTTTTTTTTGCATATTTGAATTAGCAGACCTTGGTGTCGCCGATAACGACGCGACAAGGCCGGATGTCCTGTCCGATCGATCGCGTATAAACCGAGAGCGACATCGTACTTGTCGAGCAATACGTAGGGTGTATGAGGGGTGACCGGGGTGACAATCGATATTTATCGATTTCAAAAAAATTACCCTTGAAACAAAACAATAAAAAAACACCACCAGTCTCTTTTCCATCATATCGTGCCACGTCAGTGTGCATTAAAATGTTTAGATCTCGAAACCATATTTATTATCAAAGTTTCCAAACTGAAGGTACACGTCTATTTCAAAGTCTACCTTTAAGGTGTTCAAAAATTTTCATGCATTTTTCATGTGTTCTTTGACATTTTTAACCGTCATTAGTTTAAATCAACTGGACGTGAAATTCCTAAGAGGGTCAGTGTATATATACATATAGAGGTCGAAATGCTTTTATACGCACTGATATTGTCATGAAAGTAAAAAGACTAACGTTCGTTTTAAATATTCAAAGTCATCGTTTCTTTTCCCTCATCATTTAAATGTTGCTCCAACGCACTGCGAGATTCCATTTCGTCGACACTTGTCCATCTTTCAAAAGCCAACTCTTTGTACCAATAATGTCTTCGCAAGACCCGTCTTTTTCATCCTCTCTCGTCCAAATGTCCGTCTTATTGCAGGTCGCTTTCGACCGCTTATGCTTATAGCCGAAGGATGATTCGCTACACTCTTCGTTTCTCGACCCAACGCTTATATGCTCGTCGACTTTTTTCCCCGCTCGCTTTTGTTATGGCTGCGATTGAAAATAGCGCGGAGAAAAAGTGAGTGTAATCGATCACCCCGAGTTTCCTCGGTGCTGACCTTGTTACGAAGCGAGGCTCGAGATATACCGAACGGTCGGTCTTGAAACGCAAAGACATCTGAGACTGCGTGTAACGAGCTTCGAGATAAAAGCCAAGTGTTGCCGAGACGTCTCACTGTCAGTGCCAAGGTTCGGCCTTTGTACGCCGACTATATATGCATGCATGCATGCATTCATGCATCTGGTACGAGTGAACTCGACCGAAGCGCATCGTCGTCGCTTTCCTTTTCATCTCGTTCACCCGCGGCGATTTCCGTGTCGCGATCCCATCGCGGTTTTCTCCCATTGTCCCAACTTTTAAAAAACGCGTGCAAGTGCTACCAAATTGTCGGGCCGTGAATCGTCGCCCATCTTTCGATTGTCCAAAACGCGGTTGACGGATAAGCAAAATTGGGATGAACGCTTTAAATTTTTGAATTGGGAGACCAGACCAGATCTGGAAATTCTCGTCCAAAAAGTGCACGGAGTACTCCTTGTCGAATGGCCTTGGAACATGTCGACACTTTGGGCGCGCGAGCGAGGGCAAAAAGGCACGACCAGAGTCCACTGCAATCGGAGACTCTGACGAGTTCCTCTCGTACGCCACAACCTTTTAACGAATGTAGTATATCGGAGTGTATGGTAAATGTACGATAAAACACCACCGGCGTAATATCCCCGAAACTTTCCTCTCTCATGGTCAGGGAGAAACGTCTCCGTTTCGCAAAAAAACCCCGTTTGTGAGCTTCGGCTGAACTCGTTACGAGGAGAAACCCCATCTGTATGCAAATATCGGCAGAAAGTGGCGTTACAAAAATCACCGGGTAGTTCCGACACGCTGCAAAAGAATAAAACCGACGACAACCGACCAAAACCTCCAACAACAAATTTCCGTACCGATGTACGTAATATATATGTGTAGAAAAAAAGCCGACTCGACCTCTCGAGCGTAAGCCAACTGGCCGCGGTGCATCGTAAAACTTTTCATACTCACTCTTCTTCCACCAATCATTCGCTTCCACAGCGAAAAAGTAGCAGCTGTTCGTGCTCCGATCGAGAATAATGGTCGCCCGAAACCCGGCACGGCGCTTCCACCGTCCTCTCTCTCTCTCTCTCTCTCTCTATCTCCTTATTCCCTTCTCATCGTCGCCGAAAAAAAATAAATCGACGTTCAAACAGGTAAAGGAAAGAACCTCTCCTGGTAACTATACTCCTCACCCCACTTCCCGAAGCGAGCGCACGTGCGAAAAGGAAACTGTGTAACTATGCCGTCCGCGGAACTCGGTCGATCCTCACCATTGTCGTCGTGGTCTTCTGCGTCCTCGTTGTCGTTATCGCGTCGTCATCATCCTGGGCCGAAACCGATGGTTATACACGTCCGTGCCCGCAAACCGCGCCAAAAATGCGTTTCGCGAGCGGGAAAGGGACGAGTCCAAAGAGACCGAAGGACCTTTCTCTCCTCCGGCGATGGCATAACTGGAGGAAAGGATTATTCGAGAAGGGAATACAGGGTGGAACGAAAGTGAGATCCGTATCTCCGATGGCGCGAGTGGACGAAGTTACGGGGAATCGGGAATTTCGAGGCGCTGGACGTTAGAACCAGACAGGAGACAAGGGATTGGGTCAAGGCCTTGGAAAGTGGTCTGGTTATGGGGATCGACCGACCGTTGATGGTTCTCGTACTTCGTCGGCACCGTCCGTGCTCCGGCCGAGACTTCTCCAGTGAATCCATCAAGGTCAAGACGCGTAGAAGCGTACGGCGGAAAAACCGCGAATCGCGATGGAAAGGATGGAAACCGACCGACCGAATCGCGGACGCGACTGGGACATTCGTGGTGGGGTACGGGAAGGAGGAAAAATTCGGGGATAAAAATGTGAAACGCGACGGCCGTTGGACACACTGAACGAGCGAAACGCGCGCGAGGCTGCCGGGTTCGAGTCCCGCGGACGACAGCTCGTCGTGCCAGCTCTGACCTTGGCATTGAACTTGGCGACGGGACTGCGCGGGACGGTGCGCGCGCTGAAAGAGCATTCGCGAGAGCGAGGGAGATCGCGAAACGTTCGAAAGGATCGCCCGAACGAGAGGGGGACAGAGAAAGACAGAGAGAGAGACAGTGTGATGGGGAGGGGTCGGGGGGCGGGGGGATTCTGGTGGAGGGTGCGCAGGGGCCAGGGCGGGGATCGAGGAGAGGCGGAAGGGGAGCATTGCGTCATCGCGCGCAAGCTTGGAAACCCGTGCGCCGCGCGCGTCAATACAGCAGCATCGGCTTAACCTTCGTTGTTCGTTATACCGACGATGGAGAGGGGGACCTTGGAGTGGAAGCAGATAGCTGCGAGAGCGAGGAAGACCGCGCGACACTGGAAAACCAGCCATCGAGCGAGAAATCGCGAGATCTCGATGAAGAAGAAACGGTCGCAAATATACATATAGCGAGAACCTCTCGTAGCCGGTGTGGTGGGATGACGTACATGCAGGGATAGGTGAAACTAGAAACGAGGGTAAAGGAGAAAGGACTGACGCTCGAGGGAGACGAAAAGGGCGAGATGATGAAAGAAGACGTGGATAGGTGAATAGATACCTGTCGACGTAACGCGCTATGGAAAAAGACGGTCCAGATAGAGGTATCGGGGGTTTTTAAGAAAACGAGGAGTTACGTTCGTGTACCGGTCACGTGCCGCGATCATCGGGAAATGACGGGCGCATGTCAGGTAGGTAGAAAAAGAGAGTGAAAAGGATGATGGAACCTACAGAGATCTCTTTGCCTATGGGGAATATAAATCCGTAAACGGAGAAAAGGATCTCACTAAGAGACTGATTGTTCGGTGTGACAGACAACCAAATCTAACCGCCTCGAACGTCTTTCCCGTGGGTAGTTTGAAAAAACGGTTGAGGAAAGGAATTTTCCTTTTCTATTTTTTCATTTTCCGCTGCGCAGTTCTACGCATCCTGATCACTCTTTAGACTGCGTAGACTCTACATAGAAAGGGGGAAGGGAAGTTCCCAAGTATCCATCGACGTTAAGTGACTATAGGCCCACTACTCTAACGGCAGAACAAATAGGCTTTATTTAGAATATTTTATAGTATTCTAGTTGACAAAGTGAATACTCGTTATGGCAAATCATACAAATGTGTACCGTTTTAACGGTGCAATGTCCAGTAATTACGGCCAGTGAAAAACCCCCTCTTAGAAGGAATGGTTTTCCAGCGTCCGGTTGCAATGCGCGTTCTCAAAGCATTTCATTAAAATGACGCATTTTCCAAAGGCTCCTTTCAAATTGCAGTTTCCGAGTGGTTTTATCCGTTCGATCGACGCGATTTCCCAAGCCCTCGGAAAGCACAGGTGAATTATTACTTGGCGTAATGGAATTGGCAAGAGGGAATGCGCATGGAGGAGATGGCGAATGGCCATCGGCGCGGGAGGATAATTGATTTAGGGCAATTAATGGAGGCCTCAAGATTCCCGAGCGAAAATAGGGCATCAGAGTTATTTTTCACGTTTCCGTCATCCTCCTGTGTATATATATGCACATTGTCTATCTTTACACACCCTGGCGTAAAAATTGAACCAACTTTTCTTTTAGTCCCAAAAGTCGTTAGATATATCATCGCGGACTAATTCATGATGTATATATAAAAACATTCGTTGCTACGCTACTTCTGTATATACTTATTATACAGTTCTGGAATTCGGCGAATGGGAACTTATTCTAATAATTGCCGACTGAAATTCCTAATTCCGTACGAATTCGCGTACGAATTCTTTAACTGATCGCCAACGTCACGCGATCATCGCGCGGTATTAATATTTTCCTTCGTTTCCATTTGTGCCTACTTTTTCTTTCTTTCTTTTCTTTTTTTAATTTTAACGACGCATATTCCTAGGTGCAAGGTATCATTTGCATTTTTCAATGAAATTCAAAGGAATCGAAAGAGGGATATTCTATGAACAATTGAATCAATTATCAATCTCAAGTGATATAATGTTGTTAAAAAAAAAATTTAATTAAAATTTAATGAATAATGCCAATAACCCCATCGCTAATTTCAAAGTCTTCACCTAAATCGACCTTATCGATGGAGCATATTGTGCGGTCGATCTTGCAACCAGCCCCAGGAGTTACCACCACCAGCACCGTCAACTACGGTAAATGATAAGATTCTCGAGTCCATTACCGGTTCGTCGCTATATTCAATCGCCATTCAATGGTACATCCTGAGAGCGGCACGTACAGTGAAAGGTGCCTGAGTGCACCTCTGGAAGTGACGCAATGGCTGGGATCACTAGGACGTTCCTAAGCGGGTGCACAAATATAAATGCGTCATCTCCTCTAGGTTCTTCCGGATGCAAAAAGCATATATATGAGTGACTCGTATATGGACTCGACGATGAATCGGAATGAACCAATGACCGTTATTGGTATTTAATGTCCTCCCTCGTCGAAATTTTTTTATCGGATTTCGCATTATACGTTCCACTTTATTTCGACGAGCCAAGACCCCGATTAAAACTTTACGTATTTTTTTTTTCCAAACTCTTGACTAGACGATATCATGATCACTCTCGTCGTCGTCCCTTATGATTGGTCCGCGTTGACGGTTAATCCGATGTATATATATATATCACACGCGCACTTGAATTAAACTCCCCGAGTTCAAAGAACACGAGGCTAATTATGCAAATTCGGCGTCAAAACTTTTCGTCCCATCGCAGTCGCACAAAGCCCCTCGACCGCGTCATATCGATTGCTAATTTCACAAGTGGTGGCGGTGCTGGTGGGAACCCCCTCATCGAGTGCCCCGGGGCACGCAACGCACGGGGTACGTATTGGGAAATGTCGAGTAAACACTGGAGCATATATATATATATATAGTTAAACCGAGTATATATATAAAAAGTGTGTTCTCTCGAACCACGCGCCCGTTACAATATGGGCTCCGAGGAGGGTCGGGACCGCCTTATCGCCTCTTATCGGCAGACTTTGGCCTTTTGGTTGTTGTTTTTCTCGTAATTCGTCGACTTTTATCGGGCACGCCGTCGTCTACAATACGTGCCCTCGCTCCGTACGCTAATTATGTTCTTTTCTCTCTCTCTCTCTCTCTTTCTTTCTTTTTGCTCGATCAGCCCGGCTATATCGGCAGACTTTCGTACGTACAAATGAGGCGTTCGCTTCGCGCTTCCGGACAACGCGCGCAACAGATGCTTGGCGCGAAAGAAGCAGGAAAACAAGGGACGACTATGACGACACGCGTGCTGATGTCGATAAAGCTGAAAATTTGCTTGAAATTGTATGGCGAAAAGAAAAGATATGAAAATGTTTTCTTATAATTATCGTTCCCTATATATATACATGTTCCAAAATTTGAAGAGATGAGTAATGACCGATGCGTAATATACCGGGCGTGCTAAAAGTTTCGAAACGATCGTGTGTAACATTCGAACATGTTAGAATTTCTTCATTTACTCTCTAAATTTGAATCAGCGAAAGTCACTGCCAATCAGCGAATATACACTGATAATCAGTCCAAACCCTACCATCTCGTAGGGTTTGGGCTGCACAACTTTAGAGAGTAGAGGGCATACAAATCGTCTTTTCCTATACTTTCATAATAAGCTTCGAATTCCAAACGTTGTGACAGGTTTTCTAAATTCAAAATGGCGAATTCAATATGGCGGATAAAAAATATCGTATTTTCGAAAGGAATAGAAAACATTATGAACATATACATATAGATACATGAAATTAACTTTTTTTCAATTTCAAATGCTCGTGGCATAAATAATCATTGGAATATTCTTCAAAGTGTCATATATTTACGACGATTACGAGTTTCAATGAATAAAACCGATTTCTCGTTAAGCAATAATACCAACAATTAGACGATTTAACGATGAGCGAACAATCGTTCCTCTAATTACAGTTATTAACCCCCTTGACAGCGATTGACGTACATAACTGCACAAAAGTTTGCATCCGCGCGATTCGCGTTACAAACATACATCTATTGCAAGACTCAATCTGGGCACGTCTGAAAATTTATAAACGCATAAAAAAAAAAGTATAATTTCCAAAATTGTTATTGTCGTTGCATTCTAAAGCGCCTCGGTCGATAAAGTCAATTTCGAACCTAAACTATATTTAATTTAAACAGGAACCAAGTATATTTTCGAGTCCAAATCGATTTAAGGACGTGTTCATTCATTTTTCGTGAATTTTACGTCAATTTTAGGTGACATCGAAATTCTCACGGATGAAAATGAAATTAAATTCTTACGATTATACCATATTACATTATTCTTGCGAATTCTTGTGAACGGATTCATCTGAAAGTTCACGCGCGTTCGTAAAAAAATGAGTAGAGAAACGCCCTAAAATCGATTTGGACTTGAAAATTTATCAAAGTATCCATTTCGTCGGAATATTTTAGGTTAGAACTTGACTAGTTATCGACCGAGCCGCTTTAGAGCTTTCCCTTATACAAGCGAGAATATTCTTACTTGATATTTAAATGAAATTAAATGAAACTTTTTTTTTTTAATGCAACGTATATATGTCAAAGTCTAATCATCCGAGCAAAAACCGTTTCCTTTCGTTATATAGCATTGCGAGAAAAATTGATAAAACGACACTATAGCGAAACCGATGTCGCCATTTTATTTTATGTAATTCCTGCGTAAACTTTTAATGCATATACATATTATATGCATATATATATATATATATATATATATAGATGTTGGAATTGCTGCGGCATACCGCATACCGTGTCGAAGGCCTTATCGGCTTTTCAGATAACGTGACATTCCCGTTGTAAACGATCCAGTTTTTAAAAGCTCACTGTTTGTCCACATTCGGAAATACCACCTTTCAACGATTCTCTTTTGTTTACAGGCGCCTGAAGTGTATATACCTCTGAAATTTATGCGCGCTATACGTTCTTTCCCGTTTTGGACGACCTTTCCTAATGAACGTTTGTCGAGCCGTCAAATTCGTCGAAACTTTAAAGCATAATACACGGAATTCCCGAACGTTTGAATCGAATAATGAAAAAAAAAAACAGCACATTACCTAACGAGGGCGTAAAGTGTACTTTTACGGTTTATCGCATTTTTCACGGTGGCTATAAAAACTCAGTGGGCGTGAATGAAAACGAGTCTCGTTACGAACAGTGCGCAAAGTTGAACTTTACGCATGGAACTACAAAAAAATATTTGCAAATTCATACAAATTTGCACTTTATACGCACTCGTATAGAAAATTACTATTTTGTGACTCATGCATATATATAAAAGGCGCTTTTTTATGCGGCTGTTTCGTCTATACGTAAAGTAGGCCTTTTACGCACTAGACGCGAAAAATGTTCAGTATAGTGGCGTAATATCACCTACTCTACAGCAGGTCCCGCCGTGTGGAAATTGTGTCGGGATGTCCCGAAGTCTGTAGTGGGTCTGCTCGGGGAAAATTGTGGCTTCCCTAGAGTTAGGGAAATCGTGGGGTGGAACGTAGGGGTCTGATCAGGCTTAATCAAGGCAACCATTTTTTCCTGAATGTTTTTTATAACAAACAATATATTATCCTCGTTTAATATTGTATGCAATGTTTTATTGTATTTGATTGTTATTCAATTATTAGAATGTGATTATTATTAATTAATTTTAGTGGGGGGGGGGGGGCGAGTCAGGCAATATTAGGGTTGTATGTTCGGGCATACTATTCTGGTTCGAGAAGGGTACTGATGACTGATGAAAGGTGCTCGAGCTAGGGTGCGACATATATAAGGCAAATAATTTTATCTTAGTACAAATTAAGGCCACAACGAGGGACCCTATCTGAATCCCGCCTAAACAAATCGGGTACAGATAGGGCAAATATGAGGTTCCACATCTGGTGCTGGCATGGTTCTGATGTACATGCAAGCGTTACATCTGTTAGGGCTCTTGTCAGACGGCATGATCAGAGCCCTAACATACTTAGGGAGGAAAATTGTTTAGGTCCCGATCAGAGCCCCGCTTCAATTTCCACACGGGCCTCGTCGTCGAAATGCCACAATTCAAAGTTATCCATATGCAACTCGTATCCATTCTTCGGCAATTGTATGCACGCACACACACGCACACTTCAAAGTGAATACGCACATACATCATTACGTACGATCAAAAAGCTGACGCTTATACACACAATAATACGCGAAACATTCGCATTCTCACAGACGCACACATGCGCTCGTACAAATTTACAAAGACAATATATAAAGACTTGAAGAAAACTCACCTAGTTCCATTGGGTATATCCAGCTGTTGATGTCCAAGATCAGATCCATCTTGAATGACTCGGACTCGCAGTGTAGCCTGCTCACTGTAACATAGAGACGAATACGTGGTCATTGGACGAATCTGGATGTATATACGTGTACATGAAGTCGGCTCGTCGGAACAATTATCGTTAACTGTATATATATATTAATTAAGGGGAACGAGACGCACGACGACGCGTATACGTGCACGTGTTTGACGACATATTGCGCGTCGAGATGAGCCGTCGCGGCGGCGAGTACAGGCACTCAAAAACTGCGGCAACGAACGCGTATTGTAACGTTGGAGGAAAAAAAAAGCAAAAATTTCGTTTCGCAGCCGCTCTTCGTGGCAGCGCTCGCTCTCGCGACATGACGTCATCGACGTGGCCGACCAATCGCTTCGATTCGCGATACGAATTTATCGCGCATAGCGCCGCGGCGACGCGCAAAACACGTAAAAACGCATCGGGCGAGCCCGCGGCCGGCACAATCGATACACACCTGTGTATATGTATATACCTGACGGTCGAAATGTCGCTTGCGAACAGTGTGCAAAGTGTTACTTTTACGCACAGTTTTTAATACGCAAAGTGGCACTTTTTTCGCTTCCTTTTTTTCTTTTCAAACAAGCAAAAAAAAAAAAAAAAAATAAAAAAAAAATAAAAAAAAAATAAGTACATTTCCGTCCAATAATTTCAATTATGTCGAATTCTACGATTTCAATTTTATGCTTTTCTTACAAAATGGCCGCTCTACATTTCAAAATATGACAATGACCGTTTTTTCCTAGTGAAATTTTAAAAATCAAAATTTACGTGTCAAAAATTCGATTTTATTATTATTTCATTTATCATTTTTTAGTTGGCGACATTTCAATAAGGCGCGTTCTTGTTACGAGTGCGGGAAATGCAATTTCCCGCACGAGGCACGATTTCTTTTTCGTAATATCTTCTTTTCATCGTCTATAATAATGTATACTCGAAAAATTCCAATTTCCAACGCCTGCTTTCGAAATTTCGGGCACCGACAAAGACAGTGCGGAAAATACCGGTTTCCCGCACGCTTTCATGAAAAGTATAGCTTATTAGTAAAAATCGCGTCATTTCGGTCCATGAATCGAAGCTTCCAATAAGACAAAAAATAAATGAATAAAAAAATAAATATATAAAAAAATAAAAAAAAAAAATAAAAAAAAAAGTAAATAAAAAAAAATGTTAAATGTTATCAAACCGTAAACTCGTGCGTCACGGAACCGAATGTTTGCGCAAATTTTCGGAAACGTATGTACCCTAGTAGAAAATGAGTCCAGTTTTTGGCTAGTTTCTGTCCAGTTTGCTTTTTTCCCATGTTAAAGGTATAGGATAACTGGGCAGTGTAACGCAGAAAACTGGACAGATTTCTACCAGGGTAAAGGCACGAATGCAAAAAATCACCCATCGCGAAAAGACGGGATAAAATGCATCGCAGTATATAATAATCCAATAACGTAGTCGCTGTTTGGCTTACTTTCCAAATATTTACATTGGTTTACGCCAATTCGCGTATACATATATATGTGCATTTTATTTACCGGGCACACGGGATTATATTAAATGGGTCACCGGTAAATACACTCAAGGGCACTCGTTACACATTTCATCATCGATATAAAATCGATAATCTCATTAATAATAATAATAATAATACTCGGCAACATAATACTATATACGCGATAGGCGATGCGTAGCACGCGCGTCGTCGTTGCGGATCGTTTTATAATTATGCGTCGATTCGCTTCTCGCTTCGCCAGAAATTCGAAAAAGTATATAGAAATTTATGAAAACCGATGAATTATTCGGTATAATTATGTATAAAAGAGTGTCGTTGATCGATAAAGAAGTGCACTTCGATTTATCGCTCGTTCGCGCTTTACTTTTTATTAAAATCATAATTAAATTGTCAACGACTCGTCGGCGGCGAAAATGAATATGAAAAAGTTGACGTCATAATTAATTTATCAAATGATTCTCTCGGGAGTTTATTTTGAAATGAAAAAAAAAGGAATTAAACGAATGAATAATTAACGTTAATCGCATTGCGTTTCAGATTTCGTTAAAATTAAAAAAAAAATCTCTCTAAATTTCTTAATGCAGTGAAAATTGAGTTACTCCTTTTGGAGTGAAACGTCGTTCTGAACAGAATCCTCCGATTCGCTTGAAAAAGAACGTTATTTTAATATTTCAAGAATTAAATTTTTATCTTTTTGTAGTATTGAATTTCAATCTTACGGGAATAAAATTTCAATCATTCAAGAATGAAATGTCCATCTTTCAAGAATAAAATCCTACTTTAAAGAATGTAAATATACTCTTTGATAAGGGGTGATGGTCCAATTTTCGATCCGAGAAATTTATTCTCTAAATTGGTTGGAGTGAAATTTCACGGTACAAAGAGTGAAAACTGAACATTTCCTCTAAAAGAGAGAATTTTCACTCTTTAAGATTTAACATTGCATTGTTTCCGTAGGACGTCAATTCTCCGCCTCACTCCCAGATGGAGTGAAATTTTACCCCAGAAAATGGTGTGAAATGCCACTCTTTAAGATTAAAGCGAGATACTATTAAAAAGAGTGAATTTTCACTATTTTAGAGTGACATTTCATTGTTTCTGGAGTGTATCAATTCTCCGACTCCAAAATAGAGTGAACTATGACTCGTAAAGATTTAAATTCGGCTACACTTCGAAAGAGTGGATTTTCACTCTGTAAGATTGACATTTAGCAGCCTTCATAGTGACATTTCACTCCAAACGATTTAGAAAGCAGAGTGATTATTTTGCTGCAGCTGCTCCGTAAAATTCTTGGATTAAGAATTCAGCGACTCTCTCGAAACAGTGAAGAAAATCAATTCAATTTTTACTCCAAGAAATTTCCAGGACTCGTTACATTCATTTAAGCTGGGGCTGTACTTTGTAATGTTTTTGGAGTTATAACCGAAGAATTCTTTTATAAGGAGTGCAACTTTCACTCTCTGAGGGTGAACTCGTGTTAGAGTTGAGTCAACTCCAAGACGAGTGGTATGATCACTCTTTATTAAGGTTTATTTATTAAGATCTCGCCTACGACATTTATAGACTACATTTCTTCAGAGTGAACTTTTCACTCGTTTCAGATTGAATTTTTCGAACTTTCAAGAATAATACGTTTCTGCACCAGAAATAATATGCATTTCTAAGTGTGACGTCATTCCTACCCATTCGCGAATTCCCTCTTTTCAGAAGGGTCAATTTTCACTCCAAGAAACATGAATCGTCATTTCTCTTGACTCTTTTGAGGTTTTATTTTTTTGTTTTTTTTTGAAAAATGTTTCCAAAACCCGCGAATGAAGATGTAGGGGTTAACATTGCAAATAAACGAAACGTTATCGTGTATATGCATTGCAATTCGTAATGGGTATAGCGTAATAAAACGGGATGGATAAAAGGTCGCGTTAATCGATGTATCGAAACGTTAACAAAAATTCGGCCCCCGCGATAAAATCCGTGTATATACTCCAAAGGGCAAAAGATAATGCGGGTTTCTGCACAATGGTATATATTATCATTCAAATTATAAAACAAATTATGCTTTATTGTCGTAACGACGTTATTTCACCGGCGACAAACAACGACGGCATAAAATGCACGGGCGACAGGCCGCGAAATGGAATACTCGGTTAATAACTGTTCGGAAATGAATAATAGGGCATGCGTTATTTATTTCCGTCGTTTCTGTTATTTCTTTCGGTTCTGTTTATCATTCGCGTGTACGGTTTCATTCTCGTTTTAAATAATGTAATTAGGTCTTTTTTTTTTAATTTCACAATTTATTGTTAAAAATGTTTTTTTTTTTTTTTTTTTTTTTTTTTTTTTTTTTTTTTTTTTTTTTTTTTTTTTTTTTTTTTTTTTTTTTTTTTTTTTTTTTTTTTTTTTCAAAAATTAGTTTTCTGCTTGCTTCATTATTAAGTTGAAACAAGACTTTTTGTACAGAGCGTGAAAAGCAAGGAATTCTAACGTACACACCATCATATTATAATAATAATAAAAAAAGAAAATAAATATATATCTCTGACACATTTTTCACATTTTCAAGTCCGAGACAGACATTCACGATTTTTGTGCCACCTTTACCGGCGCAGAACGGGGAACATTTTTTATCTATCGGGAAAAAGTTGACGCAGGAGTCGTAAAGTGCACTTTTTCGCTCTTCCCTGCGGACGAATACTCAACGTTCTGCGCTATCTTCGAGTAACGCCTACGAAGGTGTAAATGATATTCGGCAATCTTAGGCAATTGTACTTTACTGCGATAAGATGAAAATGTAGCACTTTTCGGTACGAGGGCGCAAAAATCCTTCGTTTGGAAAAGCG
The DNA here is from genome assembly GCA_030522945.1 of Trichopria nigra. Classification (NCBI taxonomy): domain Eukaryota; kingdom Metazoa; phylum Arthropoda; class Insecta; order Hymenoptera; family Diapriidae; genus Trichopria; species Trichopria nigra. The sequence goes on from JAPYZR010002313.1 coordinate 24,858, forward strand.
AGAATTTTGAGGCAAGATTTTTCGCCGGGCGGAAAGATAGTCATTTCTATCCGGGAAATTTCCAGTTTGACGGTATTACGTAACTATTTACGCCGCGAGACTTTTCCAGCGTTGATTACGTCCTTTCGGAAATCCGATATGTTCGAATCGTAAAGTTTAGAGTTACGTGCCTTTAAAGGTAAAAAAGAAAGAACGTTACACGTAATACGGTCATTCTGGTGACTTGGAATCGAAATTCACGCCGACGGCTTCTCGGCGTTCCTCGCAAGGTCACTGCGGGGTGGTGTCACGCTCGGCGAACGCTTCACCTTCGAGAGCAAGAATAAGACGCCATGATGGGCGAAAAACGAGCATCATACGCGACGCGAAGCTCCGGTACTCTTGGGGCGCGGCGGAATAGCTCTGCAACCCGCCCCTAAGGCCTATCAGAATTCCTCTTGTATTTATTCCTCGTGTCAATGTTCGCTCCGAGACGCTCTCACATTCCGCCCGAGTTGCGAAACGGCGTCGCTTTCCGCCCTAGTCGTGCAATAACTTCGCTTTCCGCCCTTAATTTTACGTCGGTCCGATTTAACATCCAACGACCGTTTTCAATGTAATTCGTGTAATCTTCTCCCGGTAATTGTAATTTTTTCCCGGGTATCTTATACAAGTTTCTCGAATGGTGAATGTTTTTTCATTGTTTCGATTTAGAACAATAAACGACTTTTTTTTCGATCAAACATTGTGTCAGCACGCGCGTTTCGACGTGAAATATTTCACGACATTATTGTCACGCCCGCGTTTCTTAACAATGCGATCGGTTTTCGTTATCGCCCAATTTGAATACATCGATAAGATTGTAATTGAGCCTCGACATCTGAAACATTCCGCGTGCAATGAAGCGCGCGTGCGTATTTGTAAAGTTACGTCGTAACGTGCTTCGTTTAACTTTCGATTACAAAAAAAAAAAACAAGAAAAGAAAGCAGTGTTTTTTAACAAAAGCCAAGATCTTGATGAAAGCCGAGGATCGTTAGTCATTCCGTAATGTACTTCGCGAAGGTTGCGTTTTATCGATTTCTTTTTGCGTGCGGTGGTAGCGACGGGCAAATTCTGCCGTTTCAGAGTACTGGCAACTGGCATCATTTCACGAAGCGAAAATAATCGTCGTAACGAAAATTAAAATTTTTATCGCGAGGGCCGCAAAGTGGGACTATTACGGACCGAGGACGAAAAGTATAGGGCCATTGTCGTTCGAGGGCCGATGGGAAACGGTTGTTTTCGCAATTTTAATATACGGTATACGTATATTAAAATTGTCGATTGTTTGATGAAAAAAAAAAGAAAAGAAAACAAGGAAATGGTCGCGATTTTCGACCGGGAAAAAGTGAAAATTTCAATTAAAATCGCGGTTGCCGTTTCGACGTTGGCGCGTCTCTCATATATATACCTTACACCCACTTCTCCTGCTCTTATCGGAGTTGCATAATGGTTTTCGCGACGTTATAAAGACGACCTCGCGATATAAGCTTCGGAAAATGAGTATACGCGGCAGCGGGCCGTGCTCGGTTTCACGGTCACGTCAGCACTCGGAATGAATACGTGGCTTCGGGGCTCCGCATTATTGTATAGTACGAATCTCGTACTCGACGTTGATATACACATACATACGTACGTATATAGATATATATATATATATATACAGGTAGCTTTCAAAAGATGAGACGAAAAATCACGGCGTGCGGAGAGGAAATAAGATTCATATAAGAAAAAAAAAAAAAAAAAAAACCGATGATAGAAATTTCGCCCGTCCCATTTCAGAGACGTCAGCTCTATAGCCCCGCCCATTTCCGGGGAAATGTTGACAACCTAAAGATTCCTAATTTTTTCCATTTTTGCGTCAGATTGTGCGGGAATATTTTAAAGAGCAAATTTTTTTGCCATTTTTGCAAAAACTGACCTCGGTTTACAAAGTTCTATAAGAAGAACAGATTACGCCGACGCATCGAATAAATCACAGTCACTTTAAAATAAATTAAGGTAGCGCTTTCTGCCAGACGCAGCAAAAAAAAATAGAAATTCTTATACATGAGTATTTAAATATATATATATATATAAATGTATATATAACGCTGCGAATTATTATGAAGTTCCCGCGATATAGTAAAAGAAAAGCAAATATTCGCTGAATAAAAATTTGACAGTCCAACAATTGGCATCGCTTACGAAATCCATATTCTCTCTCTATCTCCGTCTTCATTCTTATATCATTCTTAGAAATGGGGAGAATGAAGAACATCGATGCTGATTTAATCGTTGAATAATATTCCATATATATACGCGAGCCGCATTAATCGCCTCATATAAGGAAAACCTGCACGCAATATTGCTTACTATAGAATCATTAAAAATTACTCCTGATAATTGTTCGAATGACAGACAAGTATGGATACGTCGGAAAATCAAATTCTGGAAAACTATTATACGTTTCATTATACGCGCAATTCCATTGTCGGTGCATATACGATTTGTAGATGGAATAAAAATGTTACAATTGTAATTTTTCAATTGTACTTTTTTCACGTACACATTTTATTCGATAGCCAAAAATTAATTTACGTTTATAGTATATCGCATTAATGATTCAGTTGTAACGTTGCGAATTATTAGGTAATGCTATATAAAACAAACAAATAGAACTGTTTGATCATGTCGGCCTTGAAACTCGTATCATCTCGCGTCACCTTATGTCATATATATACTTGTAGAATTGTAAATATTCCATAATTTTCTTTTATCTCAGTTAAATTTAGAGAAATTTTTTTTTTAATTGTTTAAAGATATATTTTTTTGAAAAACTTAATTTAAAAAAATCATAATAACATATGCATACCTGTTATTTAGCTGTTGCGTTTTTCATTCAAAAATAAAACCGTTAAATAAAAATTATGAATTCTTTTCAAGACAAAGTTTTTGAAAAAGTATTTCTTTATACATTTTAAATTAAATATCGTCATTATAATACTAAAAATTTATATGTATAAAATAATTCTGTATAAATTACAAAATTGTTTGCAGTATACAAATATTTCTTTTCTCCATATCTTATTTAGTAACAAATTTTTAATGAATTCTATGATAATTTTTTATTTTTAATTTTTTTTTTTTTTTTTTTTTTTTTTTATATTTAATTCAATTTTGTTTATAATTTTATTATATATATAAATATATTATTATATTATTATATATATATATATAAATTTTATTTATAATATTTAATTTTGTTTAAATTGTTGTATAATTATGTTTATATATAGATATAAATATAATTAATATAATTAATATAAATAATATATATATATATATATATATAGTGAAATTATATATGTACATGAAAATTACCTACATATGTATATAGGTATATATAGGTAATTTTCATATATACATATATAATTTCACTATACAATTCTTATCGTCATCTGCGATTCTGCAAGGTCTCAGGGACATTAATCGATATTGTTGACAGCTACGTAAATTGAGAAATGCTACAATATATACATCCCGGCAATCCTATCAGACAATGCGAAAAGCAGAATGAGGCACAATCTTTTCATATGGTCTGCGTTATCGAAGTACTCCATTACGCGTAGAGCGCAATTTTAATTACAATTCAATGATACTGCGACCGTAACTCTCTCTCTCTTAAAAAAAAAAAAACTTATTATTAAGGAAATCTTGAACGCGTCGTTGGAATCATTTTTAAAACGAGCCTCTTTTGACCTACTTTGTCATTGATGATGTTCCAATTTCATTTATCCATCCTATATCTCTAGACGCGAACCATGTCATGAAATTTTCTTTTTTTTTTTTTTTTTTTAATTGGAATCTTCGTTTCTTCTCCATTTACGCGTCATCTTCGATCAAATTTTCAAATTTTCCACGTACTCTTTACGCGCACTCGCGCATCAAACTTTACGAACTCGCGTCACGATAGTCGTTCGGAAAAGGCATATTTTGCGCACGCGTATATCGAATCAATAATGCCGCGGTATAAGTTTCAAAATACTATTTTTTTTGTTTGTTTTTTCTTTAATAAACCATACTTTTTTCAAAATTGCGTTTAAATTGCTTCAATTTTGACGAAAATAATCCAAGCAATCAAACACCAAGATGGACGTAAGAAATAAAAAAGTTAAGTCAACATGTCGTCGTATACATGAATTTTCAGCGAAATCTTGTTTTTTTTTTGGGGGGGGGGGGATTATTGTCGGCCATATTGGATCCACCATTTTGTACCTTCTTACAAAAATCGAGATGGGGAGAAAAGTTTATACTATCAATGGTTTCTTCATTTTTTAGAGGTTATGTTCATTTTAGACCGGAATAAATCCTCACAATCATACGCTATTTTTTGCAATTTTGATTGAAATCCCGAATCATTTCCATTACTCGTTCAACGGGAAAAGAATATTCAATTTTTCGATGATCTATTGTTTAATCCGCCATTTTAGTTTTTGAATATAATTTACGTGACATTTTGAAAATTGTGATCGAAAGAGCATAATCGAAAATGCCGCCTGTACGCCGCTCGAAGTCAATGTCGATCTTTCTTCCTGTCGAGAGCGAAACTCGAACAGTTTCTGGGCAATCTTTCTAACCCCATATACATAAGTACGGCATTAGGATCGGATCAACTGTCCAGAAACTGGTTTCACTTCCTACATTATAGGGTGTGTAAACACATATTCGTACATTAAACGATTCGTTACTTTATACGACGCTATACCAATCGATAATACAATCGGCATTTTAGCCCTTCACGACTAGATTGTGATTCTCTATATATACCCTTTTGTGCCATCCCGTTTCGAGTTAATAATTCACTATACTTAACCTACTTTCAAGGAGACGTTATGCCCACTATTGCCATTCCCGTTTTCCTGATTGTTTCCTCCACACATACCTATATATATACATACACGAATATATACATATCCTCTACATTCTTTCTAAAAACATAGGAAGCATCATTTTGGGCAAACTACAGCGGCGGAATTAAAAAGATGCATTTCGCTTAATTTTAAAATTCTACCAACTTTCTTTTTTTTTCAACGTTGCAGGTCGGTCATGCGCGAGCATTTAAAATGATTAAATTAAACGAAAAAAAGTACCCTTAAGCTTCTGACGTATGCGCATGACCCATTTCGCGAGCAACACGTATCCGCGGAAGTATCCATTTGTCTAATAATTTTTACTCGCAAATTGTGAGTTTGAAATTGTCATTTAAAAAAAAAATCTTCTTTATATAATCCATCAATCTACAAATTGTTTTAAAATTGTCAGGATTTTAGGCCACATTTTATCTTATTTTCTTTTATTTATTTTTTGTTTCATTTTCACGAAAAAAACTGATTATCATTATTTTTACGCGAAAGAAAAATCGTAAAAAAGAGAAATAACATGGATTTTATAAATTTCTTAATGACTTTTCTAGTAAAACTATTAATTTTCACTAGTACAAATAAAATACCGGTGAAAAATGGAATTTAATCTTTAAAAAGACGTTATCGATTCGTTCGTACCTTGGAAATATTCCGAATAAAATACGGGAAAATAGCTGAATCCAGTAGGAAATTACTAGTATAAATACAAAAATTGTGGTATAAATCGTTTAGTCGACTGAATGTCGACACAATAAGGCCCCTGAATCATATGTAAATGCATATTATACGGGGGCCATCTTGCTCGGACATTCAAACGCGTGTATCTACCTTCAATTTTAATGTATTGATCCATATAAATTTTTTTATTCATTCTGAATATATATACACTTATATATTTATATGCACGTATAGTATAAATTCTAATTTAATTGCAGCCTCGATTAACAACAGTCGCCAAAGTAATCGATTTATCGATTATAATTTTTCGCTCGTGAATAACGTCAAACTATATACAAACATTCCCTTTCTTGCTCATCTTCTATATTTGGCATCTTTCGATTTAGATCGACCGAGAATAAATGTCTAAAAATAGTTCTTTCTTTTTTTTACTTATCACCGAGGGTACTACAAGCGCTCCACAAAAAATTGCTTTTACCGTATGTCTTTGTTAGCCCGAAAGCGTTATAATTGACTTCACCTTCGGTGTAACGTAAACGAATTATTTATCACCGAGCGATTTTATTTTTCGATATAGTCATCCAGACGATGATATATAAAGGCCGAAATAAAAATTGAACTATATATGTATATGTATATGAACTACATTGCATAACCGCCGGTCGAGATTGCATTGGTGCAGATGACACTTGCGTTTTTCGTTTCGATACACAAACGAACCATTCGCAAACATTGAAAATCCCCGAAAACTCTGTGAAATATATGAGACACGTCTTTATAATTAAAAAAAAAACGCTTTAAATTTTTCTTTTTTTTTTTAGTAAAAAAAAAAACCATTATTAATAACAAAGACTTTTTTAATAAGCAAAGAAAATAAAAGAAGTTTAAAAAATTAAGTTTGAGCTTTAAAATATTAACATCTAATTAAAAGCTCTATATTGATGTAACAAACAGTACATATATATATATATATATATATATATGTATGTACAATTCGTTTGTAAGAGATACGTAACTGCTCTAAGCTCCAGAACTATTACGTTTTGTCCCTGCGATTCATTCCACGTTATATCATCGATCCCCGCATCCACCACGTGCATTTTCAAATCTGTATTACGTACGTGCGTGTTTTGTAATGCAATCCACGCCAAATATATATACATTTTAATCTTATGCAAGAGACGATGCATGCACGATGTTCATGTAGGTTTTCGACTTTTTACACAAAGATTTCCGCGGTATTTCAGGTAAAACCCCCCTTACTTGAATTTTTCTATGGCGACTGCTTCCCTTATTTTAACGCATTATACTATACCACTGGCGGAGCGAAAAAGAAAACCGATACTGTTGCTTTTTTTTTATTTTGTTAAAAATAGAGAAGTAGAAACATTAAATTAAAAGAAGTGAGTAAAACGAGAGTGGTTAAAATAAGGGGGACGGGGAGGGACTAATTTACCATACTTTTTGTTTTATCATTATATATGTTATGCATGTTGACTTTAATTAAGTTCGGTTTGTTTCGATGACGGGAAATTTCATCAGCATATACAAAAAATAGATTCTTCTGTCATCGTCATAGTTTTTACTAATTACGACGTCAGCTTTCGATTTTTCACGTTCTTTTATAAGCCTCGAGAAATTGAATTTTCTTGTAAAATGATAAACGCATAAGATCTACAAGTGTTGTATTTCTTGCTAATTAGGAATTTTACGACGTCTGGTTTTTTTCACGATCGCTGATGACATTTATGCATCCAACTTTTCAAAATAACATTGTCTCCGAAATATTCTTACGAATAACGAATTTTCGCGTATTTTCATATTAATATCATTGCGATATTCGTACTTAAAAACTAATTTTACGCAGCATAAAAAAAAAAAAAATTCTGAACGTAGTCGGTCAATAAAAAAAAAAAAAAACGAAAAATAAAATTGAAATGAAGAAAACGATATGAATGTTTATATATATATATATATATATATATTATATTTCTTCCTATTTTTTTATCATATGTTAAAATATGCATGTAATATTTTACATTAACAATTTCTTTAATTTAAATGTTCTACTTTTTGTATTGTTTTATTTTTAATAAAATAATTTTTTTCATTAGTTATTTTCATTTTTTTGTGTTTTAACTTTTTCTTTCAATTTTTAAGAAAAAATATTTTTTTAATTCATATAATTCAATTATATAATTCAATTCATATTTATTTATAATATGCCTTGAAAAAAAACACTGAGTAAATTTTATATATTATACATTATGATAAAATAAAGTACGACAGGGTATACACCACTAGAAACCGTAATATATTTTTTTAACAATATATGTTGGGCATCTTAGTCCTGGGTAATTAATTACAAATTTTTCAACGGCAAAATTCGAAATAAATATATAGATCGCGTCAAAATAGGTCATAACTTAGAAAATCGTCATAAGTCAAAAGTCCTGCAATACGAAATGAAAGGAAAATGGTACAATAAGTCATTAATGTTACCCCAGAATGACTAAATATATATATATACATATATATCAAGAATTGTGGATACTTTACTTTTCTCTCGATATTTTACCAACTGAATTTGGCGCCAAAATAAAAAGGAACAAACCATACCCGACTCGCAATTGCTACCGCCCACGTCTCGTCAGGAAAATATAGGTGGTTCACACACCTCAAGGTCGCGCATTGTAAATTCCACCCCGTAAAATGGCCCTATGTATACCGTATACATTCGTTTCTGTACTCACTTGATAACGGCTCTCATCTCGTCAAAGACCCAATTTTGGTAGTCCCAATGGTAGTGCTCGGCGCCGGTAGTCGTAGTGACGTACGGGGCCGGCCGCGTCGGGCTGTTACTCCACGAAGCCGGGCGAGGGTGACCTTGGCCCTGGACGGTCCGCGACGACTTTACCTCGACCATCAGCCCTCGATTGTTCTCGCAGCCCCTCAACGTACGTTTATCGTGTGACAATGAAAATTTCCTGACGCGCCTCGTCGGCGACGGCGACGAGGAGGTTGCGTTAACTGCGGTGAGGAATGCCGGACGACTTCCGGAGCTGGACGGAGTGTTCGTGATTCGACGACGTGTCGACGGGTACAACGATGGCGCGGGCTTTGCAGTCGGCTGCTGCCGTTTCGAGTCCTCCGAGCGAAAGCGCGGAGAACCCGCGGTCCTCAGTAGCCGCCCCTCCAGGCCTCGGCTCGCGCCACCCCACCAGCGACCCTTCCGCCCCTGGGTGGTGGTTGCTGCGACGCGCGTGGCAACCCCGAGAAAAAGACCTAATGCACTTGCCAACCCCCCAACCCCTACCCGCCGCCCCCCAATAACCACCACCCCTTATCCATCTCGCCGTGACATCGGCCACCACCACCGGCGGTTGGAGCGCCGAGGGCGCCGAGAGAAGGGTTATATCCCCAGCTCTCCCCTACGACGACGAGGCCGACGACGACGACGACGACGACGACGCGGTGCGAAAGCAAAAATTTTCTCTTCAAAAATGTGTTACGGGTATAGAGATTACTTTTCGATCGCGATCGATTTTCAACCATCTTTCCGTAAGAATTTAATTAAAGGAGAAATATCGCAGGAAAAAATGTTGAAAACATCCCTCCCCCCCTTCTGTTTTGTGGATAGCTTTATTGGAACAAAATCGATGGAGCTCGTGTTCGGAATGAAAATTTGTTTTTCATTTATTCCGCATCACGCGGAAGGTTTCTATAAGAGATTGAATGTCAAGGTTTTTTTTGGTAACCTCGAGATCGCTGATGAACTCGTATAGGAAAAAATAACACGTAGTAGTAGGGCTACGTGCATTTGAACTCTAAAGTAACGTAATCGAGTAAACATTCAAAATCCTTCAGTATATACATATTCAGTTTCCAACCTTTAATTGTCTTTTCGCTTCATTTTACAATTTATTTGTCGATTCAGTGTGCGCAAAACTTCATTTTACACACGCGTGTTATACAAGAAGTAATCTTGCACATTTATATTTCGGACACTGACCACATTAAAATTGCGATCCGAGTCCGAAAGACCGTCAAAATGCCTAATTTCGCGTGAAAAACATCAACGACATTGAAATGACCTTGACAGTTGACTCGAGGGTCAAGAGCGTCACGAGGCGCCTCTCGCTCGACCTTTCAACGTACGTACATACATACCAAAGAAACAACTATTTAACAATTATTGTAGAATCACTAAAAAAAAAGAAAATCTATCGGCAATTCTCGATATAACATTTTCGCGCAAAGAACGAAATGCCTTCGTCGTCTCCGCGATATCGAATGATGCTTTCGGACGGTTCCTCTGGAGCAGTAAAGCGGAACAGACGACGAGTTGAAATATTTTGACGTGGGTGTACGTGGGGAATATACGGTGGTTCTTTTGCTCTCTCCTATATATCCTCCGTAATCTGGGTCCGGAGTTTTGGCCCAAAGTAATACAGATCTGTTGAAACTAAAGGATCTTTTTGAACCTGGAGAAAATGCAACGACATCACGCGAGCAAAGCATGTTAATGATTGATCCTACGATGGATTTTGAGATTGATGAGATGGGAGAGTAAAAGTTCTTTACTGTACTTATTGCCGGCTTGGACTGATGTCAATGGAGGAGGGACGTAACATCGAGAGTATTCCAATATCGTGCTGACTTTTATTCGTCATCCGATTTTCTACGAGAACCGGAAAGGGCGCGTCGAAATTTCCATACGGTTTTTATTCGATTGGCCATTTCCTTGCCATCGCCCGTTCATACGCATATGTATATACGTGGCTTTTCGCCAGCTTCCTTTTCCTGCTGTAATCTTGCATTCGGGTATAAACTATGCGCAAATGCAGTTTCTGCATCTCCCTATATATACATCCGTATGCATGCGTACATATGGCCGCCGACCCGGCAAATGCAATGGGAAATCCGCCGTTGCTACCTCGAAAAGCACCCCCGTCAACCCACTGACCATCACCCCTCGATCCCTATACAGCGAGATCCGTTAACATCGAGAGTATTCCAATAATGCTCCTCAACCCCGTACATACATATATATGTATAGGGAATGGCGTTCCCTATATACCCCGCGATTATTGACGAATCGGAATGAAAGGATGGAACGCTATATATATATATGTCGTGTAATCACAGTACATCACGGTCAACCGCCAAGTAACGTTAATGTAACATTGATGCAATAAGAAATAATCATGTCATTTTTCTTTTTAGCCCGATACTGACTAGAACTGGAAATATATAAAACTATAGAAAAGATGAGGTGCCACCCCTCAAATATTTTCTCTCCCGATGACTTCGCATCAGTTGGCCCCTGGCGCGAGTGTACTTGCACGGTCCAAACGGGCCAATTCAAAAAAAGTCGGCATATAAAGTAAGCAAGAAATCTTCAATTGGAATGCAAAAATCGAAATCTAGTTCCTCGGAGGTGATATAATGTGTTCATCGTTGTTCCAGTTCTTTCAGAGTTGACATCGTCGTCGGATCGATCGGTCTGCGATACTGAAATTCGCGATTGTTTATTGACCGAGGAACGACGAATGCACGTATATAATTTTGAGCGCGGGGGTAATTTTCATGCATCGATTCGCGACGACCACCGACTTATTTCCACGTAGAAAATTATTATTATTATTTTTTTTTTTTTTTTAAGGCCTTGACACTTCGACCAATGATAGTCGAGAAGCCAAAAACAACTTTGCGCGGGAATATAATGATAACTCGTCGCGTCGCCTTCTCTGCGCTCGTTGGCTAATTGCGAATTGATGTTCGCGGATAAGAATGCGACACGGAGGAATTCGATCGATATATACCCCCCGCACTTAATCGTTTTGCTTTTAATGCCCTCGTTCATATCCAAGGTATTACAGCGATTAATTTTTGCATTCTTTTTTTTTTTTTGTTTTTTTTTTTTGCTATAATACAACCTATACAACAAAATACTAATCGAACGTTTCGAGTTGTCGCTTACTCGGGGGTATTTTTTGCTTTCGAATCACGTAAAGTGACGTCGACGACGCGACCTTGAAATCGAAAAAGGCGGAAATGGAATGCCGTAACGAGCGAGAAGGCGAAAAAAGAGCATAGGAAACGGACGAAAGAACAGCATTGTTACGTCTCGCACTAACGTTTCGCGCACTTTTTGCACTTTTCAGACCGACCCTTTGTTCCTTACCGGTCGCTATATCGATGCTTCTTCTTCCTCCTCGTCGCTCTTTTATCTCTTTTTATCGACACCCGGCATCTATTTCCGAAGATTCCGAGAAATGCTCCTGTCCTTTTTACCTCCCCGGCAATCGCGCCCCATTCAAGTCGCCTCCGAGTAATAAAAGATAAAGTATTTTCATTGACCTTGGCTATATAGTGCCTAATCCAGAATCAATCGAATCAATAAGTTGCTCGCTTCGTTTCCAAAGAATTCCGGAGCATCCCGGAGATAATATTAAAAAACAACAACAGCAACAACGATAAAATAATCGGTATAATAATAAACTCTATTATCCATCGTTATTAATCATGAATCATTCGAATCGAGTATTGCTTTTCTACGTCTATTGCGACAAAAAATCGTGTTACTACCGCGCAAAATGGAATTTTGCGCCATAGATACGAAAAGTACTAATTAAACGACGGATTAAGAAACCGCAACAATAAAGATGAAAAATACGTCGCTTTTCGCGGGCAGTCATTGGCGGGAATCCAAGCCAAAACTTGCATCGGTCAAAATTGACGACTGAACGTCTGCATGGGAAAATTAATGTAATTCGTATAATCAATAGGCATTGTTTGGCCAGGGAGTAGTAGTGTACACGCGGGTAGACGCGGGAGTAGCTCCGAATTGTATACCCATGCAAATATATAGATGGCGTCGTGGAATTTAATTATGGGGCTGGTAATTGGTTATATGGAAAGGCTCACTTGCTCGGACTGCTGTTCCTCTCGACTACATGTTGCGCGAGGGGTATTTTCACGATTCGGCGGCAACGCGCAGTGTATGATATTTCCATATCGTCATTTCCTAATTGACATGCAATATACGTGCCTGTGTTGAATTTCTATATACATCCAGCGGCGCGGCATATTACATCTGATTAATAATAATAATAAAAAAGGAGGTATTCGGGGATTAAAAACCTTGCACTTATATGGGTCTTTATTTATGCAGCCCCCCTCCCCCTCCTATTTTAATTACCTTCTTTACTGCAAGTCATTTCACTCCTCTATTTTAACCGAAAGAAGGCTTATAGCATCATAGATTTGGACAGGGAAAATTGTGCATTTAAAGAGAGATATGGTTTAGTGTATACCTATAGTATAGATTTCGAAAGATCAGGATAGTATAGTTTCAGGCAGGACCCACATTACTTCACTCATATGCGACCAGAGGGCACCACTCGGGATACGTTCTCTCGCGCAATAGAAGTAAAGGTATCCCCGTTTATAGAATTTGCTCTCTGAACATTTTCACTTATATTCACTGAACGATTTTCTGACAATTATTGCCGTCACTGTTGTAATCTGATATGGATAGAGGTATAGGCTACTATATAGATAGACAGTCCATTTCGCGTTTCTTCTTCCATTACTCCCCCCTCTAAGGTGCATGAGCGATGAAGGAAAACCACGTAAGATGTGCAATGGGCTCATTGAACACGATCGATGACAAGAGTCTAAATTTGAGAGTACCAGTTGAGAATGTGAAATCATCCCAATCTAAGTTTGGCATGTTCTACTGCGTAGAGCATCACTCGGCGGTACCACGGGGTTTGAGTAAGAGCGAGGAGATCCCTTATTATAATGTGATCTTCGTCGTTTGCTTTCTTAGCTATGGTGAAAAAACAGCTTTAAATGTACGGTCCGCTTACGCCAAGCTCCGACAACAATAATTGATTGTCATCCGAACCGCCAGAGCCGCCGTTGTCGTAAACAGGGTGCCCTTCGAATGACCCTTTAAAACGTAGTAAAAGAGCTTGAGCGCGTTCGTAACGTTTATTGATTTTATTTAAAGTCCAACGCCAATAACGTCCCAGCGGTTGCCGATTCTCAAATTCCGAACGGTCCTACTCGAAGCGATCTACGAAGGATGTCGTTGAAGGTTTTCGTTTCTCCCGCACGTGAACGAGCCAAATGAGCGCAATTTCGCGCCTCGTGCGGGAATCCCATTGATTTCAAGTCAATTACGCTAAAAAGATTCCAGCATTAGTCTCGTCGTTTACTTATTTATTTATTTATCTTTCCCTAGGGGAATAAATTGCCATCGAAGCGCGTGAGGAATTATGGTAGGTGTCGATTTCCGGAAAAGGGTATATACATACATTTATGTGCGTATACATGAAGATGAAAAGAGAAACCAGGCTGCGAGTGCAGGAAGCGATGACGTAGGCGACATTCCGTGGCGGGAAAGCGCACCCGAAGGGGAGGGAAAGTACGGAAAGCGCGCAGAAAGCTGCACCTACGGTCTCTCGGGGCACGCGGGGCTGAAACGGCGAAGGGACCTTCCCTCTCACCCCCAGCCCGTTCTTTCGCGAAGGTCAAGGTTTCTCGCCATCCGACGAAATGCGGCTTCGCGAAGCGAAAGCGACAGATGGGGGAGGGGATGCGGCGCTCGGGCGACGGGGTTTCGGGGGACACACAGGGCGGGGGTGGTGGCTGCTTTCAGGGTTGGCTTCCCGCGGGTTCGCGGGATGGGGCACGGGTGGGGGGGGGGGGGGGGGCAGGGGGGGGGGGGGGGGGGCGGGGGGGGGGGGGGGGGGGGCCAAGGGGCAGGGGGGATGGTCGGAGCCCGGTGCCCAGTATTTATAGCGCTGGCGAACCGGTCGATAGCGACCGGGTATAGCGTCATTGCGCAGCGATGGAGTCTCTCGCGCAATGCCCCGCGCCCCCGCAGCCCCTGGACTACTGATATCTCACCCACGCTCGAGATTATATGGCAGCCGCGAAATACGTATGCGTTTTCGCGCTCGGATGCGACGGATGAGGACGAAATTCGCCATTTAACGGCTCGGATCGACATTAGAGCCTTTGAAACGACGGGGGGATGTTGTGGGTGGGGATGGTTATTTTAAGAAGGAGATTAATGGAGGCATTATTTTTCACGGCCGCCGCTGAAAGAACAATGCAAACGCGGCTATTATCAGCGGGGATATACGTTTCTTTTGCGAAAACTTTATTTAAGAAGATCGATTTTGCGTTAACCCGCACGGACAACTGTTTCGATTCCCACACGTTACGCGTACGAGCAAAGGTGATTCTTTGCCCAGAGGATCATTCGTCAGGTGGACCGCGGAAGGTCACTTCAAGGTCGCGTCAAGGTCACCCCAAGGCCAATTCTGAAATTCACTCGGTCGCCTTTGCTGGCATTTTCAGGAGCTCCGAGTGCGAGTTATCCTCGTAGGTCATGTCAAGGTCAGTCAGGGCAGTCGAAACGCTTATTCGGTAAATCGAATTCTACGAAAAAAATTCGTCGGTCGACCGCTTCGAGATTCGAAGTCGTGTGGAATTCGATAGTGACCTTGACTTTCATTCGACTTTAAATATGCTAACCTAATCTAAAGTCATTTATTTGTTAATGGTTGACCGGAAATCAAACGACTTCTTTTCCGTGATAACCGAAACTCCTGCATTTGTGCAGCCCTTTATAATTGTACGACGCGATGTATGTCAAGAGCTTCCGAATCGCCGAACGCTACTCCTACATTCCCCTCCTCTGGAACCGACGGAACAATAACATTCTTCGCATTCTGCTTATCGGATTGTCAATGGACGCGAGATGGAACGTTTATTTTTATCGGACGAAGAACGGAGGTGGTTTTTTTTCTTCTTCTTATCGACAGGTGTGAGTGCCGAGGTTGATGTTGGTTCGACGAAAGTGTCGACGTAATTAAACGTTTTGTTTGTTTTTGTGGGGGAGGGGGGGTTCGTAACCGTAATTGATGATACGGATGCTGTTAGCCCGGCGTGTGATCGCGGTCCGTTTAGCGAGATAATGGTTTATTTTCAGGACACGGTGCGAAGGGAATCGGGGGTCTGCTGACGCGTCGGATATCGATTTTATGGAAATTCGTCGGACGTGCGCGACAGCTCGAGATGCTGTCGCGAAATTTCCCTAATCGAACGGGAAAACAAAGTAATCGATGCGGAAAGATTTTTCAACGACTTGATGCTTGGCCGGGTTATACGGAACGCACGTTTCTTGCGGGCGCAATCTGACGAAACGCCGAATGATGAAACATTTTACTATTCGCATTTCGTTTGAATGCAACAAAATATATATATGTATGTGTAAGGCACGTCTCAATTTTCAGTGCAGCGGATGAAAACCGATATCGATTCGAACACGATCGGTTTATCTTTCACCGACTGAATCCTGTTCTACGATTACGTATCGGCAGCACGTTTTTGTCACGATTTACCAGTGTTGCCAATAAGCGATGATGTATGCGTATGCAATGTACGTACGTATAAGGTGTCAATAAAGACGCATTTACATCTGCAAGAACCAAATTTACACAAATTTTCTTCAAAATGTTTGCGCTTTTAACCCCGATAAGAATAATTCTGCAAGAGACACATTTTTTATTGGCCAAGATTCATTTTTCACACGATATTTCGCATAACAATTAAAAAGACACACCGTTGATCATGCGAATAACAATAATTAAAAAAAAAAAAAAAAAAACAAAGAGTGAATTTCGAAACGCGAATTATTATTAACGGTGACTGAAAGTATGGGAAGTTGCGAGGTGCAGAAAATAATAATGTCGCCCTATTATTAGCTCGATCGAAAGTGGATTCGCTTTTATTCAATCACTTTTGTATACATATCGTTATAATAAAAATACAACGCTAGTGACGGAACTTGAAGGCTACTATATGTACAATCGATGCATTTTTTTTTTCGAGTATTCGGAAAACTTCTGAAGCGTACGCATTCGCTTACAATGATAATATTTTTTTATGAATGGCTTGTGCGGATGCTGATTGAGAAATTCATTGTGCGTTTGTCAGATAATAAATGCCCTGTTACTAATATATATAAGACTTTTACGGTCTTTCTTATATAAATACCGCAAATACAAAACGGAACGTGTCAAGATGCATATATATATATACGTAATGATTAATTGTGAATTTCCGGTAAGACATAATACCTGCCTTCATAAATCTAAGTGGAATTTTATCGCTTGACATACTGCAATTAAGTATTCCTATGGAAAACATCTGCGAGCTGTGCCTTCGCCAATTATGAGTTCTACTACGCATATATATATATATATACACACACATATATATTATGCGTGTTCTCGTTATTTATGAAAAATCGAAATTTGAAATATTAAACGCCAAATGATATCAATGACTATATACTACAAAATTAATAGGACATTATAATTGAATAATAATATACAAATCTCGAGAACTACGTCATCGTATTTTTCTCAATCAACGGTATATACACGACGCATATACGTAAATAATATACGTATACCTTAATAAGTGCATGCCGGGAAAAATTCTAATGCATATGCGGTATGCTGCGACATTATAACGTTTCGATGTGTGCGACGTGTCAAATCCGGCGCGTTTTAATCGCGTTTAAATTCCTTCTGTACTTTCACATATATATAGTCTTTCCGTTTGTATTATTTTTTAATTTACTACGTTACATTCGAATTGACGCACACATTCGCAATCGTATGTAGTAAGATATAATAATTGGTGGCTTTCTTTCACGTATAATATAGTAATTTCATAAATGCAAACTTTTTCTATACAATGATCGAAAATCATCATCGATAACGAAAGTGTAAAATAAATTATTATGGTTACAAATACACATGGATATTTCCAGGACAACCGTGTACTATATTGTTGGGACAACCAGAGTTGGGTCAAATACATGTACGGCTTTAATAAAATACAAAAACCAATCGTTAAATTCCAAGGCTCTGGAGGGACGTTGAGGTGTAAAAATAAAAACGTCGAATAATTCCGGATACACTATTTCCACCGTTTTAGAGTCTTAAGGGAGAAGGGTGAAGGGGGGGGGGGGGGGGCAACGATTTATTATACCCTTTCTTATTTCGTGACATTTGTCACTGCAAGAAACTTACGAGAAAAAAAAGTTTCAGAGAGTACAGAGATCGCTATACGTGCGGCGGCAAAGCACTGACTCAGGTCTTATTATGGACAAGTTCAAGGGTCAAACTATTTCAAATACATAATCTGTAAATCGATACGTCATCTTGTTTAGTTGGCTTTGTACGGCAGTAAAATGGTCTTCCATTATCATAACTGTCCATTTTCAAGCAGATTCCGTTTTCATTCTTCTATAATTCAATTTATCATTGAAATAACTCTTTTCCTCATTGACGTTTTGCAACTATTATATTCGTTATTAATAACTATATAATTGGAATAAAATCAAATAAGAAATAACGATTGATCGATAAATAAAAATAAAATATAAGCATCGTCTCATTTATTTATAAAAATGTTACGATAATAATGTTCGAGTAATTTTACGTCGTCACTGTATCATGACGATGAAATTTGCAGTCGCGTTATAAGAGTAATTGTTTAAACCCGATGAATAAAACGTTTTAATAATATTTCTTTTAAATTTCCTAGCCAGAACTGACTGAACTTAACTGAATAATCAGAAGATGTCAGAAGTTTGCCAGAATGAATACAAAAAGTATTGAGAACTCAAAAAGAGCCCTTCAAGAAGTATTTACGAAACTTGAGGAATCATCTCGAGCATCGACGATATTTACAGGAGAACTTGAAGAGTACTTTTTGTACACATTTGAATATATAACGCTGAGGAAATGATTTGGTTCCATTTACCGAGATTTGGTAAAATTTAACGAATCTCATGATTCGATACGAAGCAACAATTGAATATGAAACATTGGGTACATCGAAAATGACGATAATCCTTAATCTGTTTCGTTATGGAGTCGACGACTCAAAGTAATCGATAAGCAATTATTCCCCATTCTTCTTAATTAAATGGACACCGCTGGGGCTGCGTGTCACCTTGACAAAAACTTTTTATGCTATACGCTAAGCGGAATCCTAATACAATCTCAAAGTGTAATACATAATCCCATCATTGTTTTCGTGTCCTGATCTACTTATAAGTGTTCTACTTATAGATGGCAAGTTATTATAATAGGGAACAATTCACACATTTGTAATTCGCAATTGCGACAATAAAGCTTTTCCCAAATAATGCGTAGACTGTATATACCCGGGGGGGGGGGGGGGGGGGGGCGAGAAACGCTCTTTTACATATCTTCCGGTTGTTTTGTTTTAATTCTGTCGAAAGATTGAATATTTCATTACGACGTTGCCGTTCTATACTTGGGTCGCATAAATTATAAATAAGATCAATGAGAGATATCCTCTCCCTGAGAGACTTGTAACGAGGTACAGGCCAGACTCGAATCTCGAATCTTAGCATCGATAATTCTCGACTAATATCCTGCATCTTTCGACTGATCCGTATCGCCGATGCCGTAATTTGAAATCGCGACAAAAATGCAGAGGACAACAATGAGTGGACTCGCTTTATAAATATTCGATGCGCGTGTATAAGAGTTGACCATTATTCAGGGAAAGCAACTGTCGGATCGACAAGTCCGATACGTCGGATATCTCTCATTGATCTTATTTATAATTTATGCGACCCAAGTATAGAACGGCAACGTCGTAATGAAATATTCAATCTTTCGACAGAATTAAAACAAAAAATCTTCGAGTCAATGATGGTAACAGGTATAATTGTCCTTTTTCAATTTCCGTCATCCTCGTAAAGCATTTTCTAATTTTAACCCGACATCTCAGTATATAAGTTTTCATGAATCTACGTGGTCTCAACGTATCAAGAGAGACGGTAGCCTCTCACGTCAAGTTCAGGTTACCGATTATTTTTGCAGTTCGCGACTTATGATATATGTGATTATATCTACGATTCTATACATATATATAGATATATATATATATATATATATATATATATATATATATATATATA
>JAPYZR010002314.1:0-26787 GCA_030522945.1 Trichopria nigra
TGATTTTTTTTTTCAAACACGCAGTTTCATGAGCCCGAAGCAATAATTGATGACACAATTGTTGCAAAAACAAAATGGCGGCCACAGAATGAAAAATCCGAATATTTCTGCCTTTTTTATAGTTATTTCACTAACTAGAAGTCCGATTAAAATGAATTCTTATTTCAGTGGACAGGTATAATGCGGCCGAAGCAATGGTTGTCATTATAGTGGTTTCGAAAACAAAATGGCGACATACGGAACTAAAACCCAAATCATATGAGCATTTGCAGTGTTATCTCACGATATAAAAGGCGCATTTGATTACTTTGATTTTTTTTTAAACACGCAAATGGTAGCACCGGTAATGATCCTTAATTGCAAGCCAATATCAGTTTTATTTAACTCCAAAATTGTAACGGTAATAACATTTTCATTAAATAAGCAGTTCCTTCGTACAAACCTTATTACTTACTAATATTAGTTTTAACTGTATTTTATTCGGAATGACATTTTCATCAAATTCAGTTATTTCTACGGACAAGACTTTGTCAAAATTTTGTTTAATTCCTAAATATACCCCGCATACCTATTGTTCTATTTCTTTGTTTATTCCTTAATCGTTAGCTTTCCCCAATTTTAGCCCAAAACAGAAGAATATGGCCTTACATTATGTTACTGCAGAATCTTCCGTACCTTTTAAAATTGAACTGTTTGAAACAGCTCTTCCCGCAAATTGTTCAAGGAATTACGTATGGGACATGTGCGGGAAAGTGATCTTCGCGACTAGGAGATTATCAGCACTCGTTTCGCTCGTGTATTATTTGAACCGAACGTTTGGTTCGTGCAACTAAACAATTCTAACCAAACTCAGTCATTAACCCTAACCTATATATACGGCATCATTTCCCTAAGCATCCATTTCGTTATGTGAACTAGTTGGTTTTTATTTTTTAATCGGAAACCTTTTTTTGCGTGTAACTTATTCCTTGTTACGATTCTGCAAAGTGATCAAGCCAACATGCATTTCAAATCAATTCCCTCCCAGTTTGTAATTATGCTTCTAATCGTATCTACTATGTTGCGGTTGTATATCGTCCTACCTCGAAGATTGCGAATGATATTACTGAAGTGTACGTCGACTTGGCAACAATATGCAAATGGGTACAGGCTTATATCTTCTTTAACTTTTCCAGCTTTTTATTGTTTTTCATTTCTTTTTCTTTTGCTGTTCTGCTTTGCTTTGATGCAGTTTTCATAGAAAAGCTCCAATATAGCAGACTCATGTCTTGTCATGGTTAGATCCGACTGGGAAAAATGGAGGATGGCTCAATATTTATTATGAAACATTCAAAATGTCCGAAAGATTAAAATGTGTAATGGTAAATTTTAAGAGGGAAATATGTAAATAAAAATATTTAATAATGTCACAAAAAATCTGAAATAATTCCACTCTATTTCTCAATGAATTGTAAGAACTTTTCACGCTCAACAATTTTTTTTTTTAAAGCTCTCAATTTATTCCCGGTTTTATATAAAAATTTATTTATAACTTTTTAACTATTCATTTACATCTTAACATCGCGTGTCGGAAATTGTACAGATAATGTGAAAAAAAGGACAAGATGAAAATTCATTGAATATATAGGGGATATTTGAACCTTTGATTGACAAAAATGGCAACGATTACAATGCTAAGGTTGCGTCGGAGTAGAAATTAAGACCATTGTTTAACAACAATGATGCCGTGACGATAAAAGAATAATCAAACCACAAGTTATTGTCAGGAATCGATTACCCAAAGTGTCGTATGATATTATGACCGTCAATAATGTGATATTTCATTTTTGATTGTATATTTTTAATGTCAAAATTCAAAATGAAACGCCATAAATGTCCGCATCGTTAAAGTGATGTTAATGGAGGTAAGCGATGTAAGGGTGGTTTTTATTTTACGTTAATTTAAACTTTAATTGGAAATTGGTAAACATAATCGCAAAAGTTCCGTTCGTATTCCGGGACCACAAACGTTACTGCAGTGAAGTTATCCAAGTACAATGATTAAATGTAAAAGGATTGTATTATGTCACTGGTAAATTGAGGATTTTCCAGATTTCTTGTTCATCTGTGAAGTCTTCGATTAATCAATAAAATAGGGAACAACACGCAGGAGGCCAACGAGAACAAAACGAACATTTTGCAGCATCAGTGATGAAGCAGACAGATTTAAATTAAAAAGATTTAAATGATCAAGTACTGTTTACTGATAAACATCAAATGGTGATTGGAATTGACGACTGTGAATCGAGGGCTGATAATGGCAACGATGAAATCGATAAATCTGGATAAAGGATCGATAAATTGAAATGAAGGCAATGCCAATTTCAAGATTTATACGTAAATCGACGATTTAAATAGAGATAAAACGTCATCATTATGATGACGATCATGATAATGACGACGATGCAGATGATAGTAATTTTGATGTTGGCGATGATGATGTAAATGATGATGTTGATGACGACAAATAAGAAGAAGCAAAAGCCCGTTCTAAAATCAATAATTTTTTGATCCAGTGAGTTTATAAGATGCGCCGTAGAACAAAACAATAAAGAGAATATAAGTCAAAAAACAAGAGGAAATGGAACTCGAGAATTCTCGGAAAGCTAAACAGAGCTTTACATTAGTCGCCAGTCGGAGCTTTCATTGTATTTTGTTCCTCGTCTTTGCCCGGGTTCCGCTTTACCAGTTTAAGCTCGGTACGATTCAGTGGATCCGAGAAAGATCCTTTAATGGTAGTGCTTTAAAATCAGTTTCTTGCGACCGCACCGCAGAAGTGAGAAAGTAGGAGAGAGAAGTAATAAGAACAACAGAGAAGAAGTACTTGTTGTTGGGATCTATATCGGACGCTTTAGAGAGAAAGAGACGACAAAGGACACTGAGTGGGAAAGATGAGGTGGGAAGGAGATCAGACGGTGTTCACTGTACTGTGTACATGCGTGCAGGAAAGTGGCCAAGAGTGCTGAAACATGTCCCCGATGATTTTTGCCTTAGTCGAGCGTAATTTCTTTCGCATGTTCTTAGCGGAAGCGTTTAAGAGTACTTTGAAATGGATTTTCACCGACGTTTAAAATGATGCTTCACTTCCGATGTCAAGTGTCCCTTTCACTTTTTGTCGAACGATTGCAATCAAGTTTACACGTTCCTGAATGTAACGCCAACTCTGACGTCATTTTCTGTTTCGACCATAATTTCGTCATTTGATGCTTTTATCATTAATGTTCAAATTATTTCATTCATTAAATTTACTTATCTTTTCCATTTAGTCCATGTCTCATTTCAATTTTATTATTCAGATAGGTGGTGGGGCAGGATTAAGGTCTAACTTTTCATCTTTGTAAACAAGTCTACTAATTGCTCTTTTCAAGTTATTGGATTGATTTTTATACCAATCCATGTTTTCCGTATCCCTGTCGTTATTCCATTGTCTTTCGGGCTATTTTCGTTTCTTCCATTTCATTTGCCATCTTCTTTTCTGTTTTGCATTCGTTGATTTCTGTTCTTTTCCGAGATTATCACTGCATACTCCCCTATCGATCTCTTTCTTTTCGTATTTTCCGGTACATACCGTATATATCTGATCTTATTAGTACGATCGAACGCTACGACCGAACGAGTTTTAGAATTATAATTGAGTTCCTCGTGCACACACTATATCGTTGATTCCTATTTATTGCCGTTGCTTCTATAATAAAGCACGGATTTTTTTATTTTTTTCAATTTCAATCAACGGCAATGCCTTTCCAAAGCTTCCATTCCTCGCATTCTACTTGTCGCTTTTGGCGAACAACAAATCTTTGCTAAAATAATGTATTGCATTTTTCATTGCATTTTCCATTTCCCATTTTCAAATGAGTTTATTCTTTTGATTAATTAGATTTTGTTCATCTAAAATTCTTACGACTCGACACAATCATCCTCTATACTTGTAATCGCAAACTGCAATTAGAGTAATCATTATTATCATCATAACTTATTAAATGGAAAATGCAAAGTAAAATCACCCAGTGTAAAACAAATATTTGCCTCTTTATGTTTACAAGCTGAACTCGCGAAATTATACATGTCGTCCATTCTTTTACATTCAACCAAAAATATGTCATGGGCAATAATGGTCTCGCCGAACTCCACGGAAAGGCACGTTGGCACTTTTGCTTTTATGCGGACTCGAGGGAAATTTCCCCCCGAATATATAGCCGGTGGATTCTGCGCGTCTGGGTATACGGGACGGATTTGTTGGCGTAACGGAGCGTACGTTAAGCATTGCATTGGAAAGCTCGCTTTTCAACAAAACATCTAGGCTGGATGAAATGCGCTGCAACGTACTCATGCATCCTACTCCCAGATTCGATGGCTTACCCGAAATTGAGTTTATATGCCGTGGGAGAAAATCCGCTGGATCGAAAAGCTTCCATCCGACAAAGGAAGTCTGTAGTTTTTCACAACGATTCAAATTGGGTGGAAGTATTCGGAAACGTCGCGCTGTTCTTTTTTCAGCGACTTTATTAGCGTCCTTCTTTTTTTGACAAATATTGATGGTGAACATTTCAAGTTTTACTGAAATAGTGGAAATGTAATGATTGTTATTGAGGGTGACAATGACAAAAGCTACTGTGATTAATTGTCAATTGTTGACAATTAAGAAATCTCATTACCAGGTTGTTATTAGAGTAATGGTAATGATGACGATCAGTACAAGGACGCCATGATGATGATGATGATGGAGAAGCAAAAACATCAGAACTGGTAATGACCGTGACATCACGATGACGACTTCTAAGACACCCGGTGTATTTACAACGAAAAAAGGAAGGAAAGCAATCCCTCATTATTTCTGTCTAGGTTTTATTTTCCACTACCTGAAAAAGCACGGGTTTGAAATCGGAAGCGGCAACAAAGGATTATTAAATCGACCTCGTTGATACAAATTGATAATAATACTTCATTATTTCATTACGTAAATAGTTAACCCATTATAAAATAAATTACACATCCCTGCTGACTATTACAATTTCCGCTCGATAACTAAAGGGCTGCGTAATTGAATACGCGTATATAACGATCGGCACCGTGCATTGATACAATTAATTACGGATACCTTCCTTATTCCGAATTCGAATTCTATAAATCGTCCGAATTTTTTACGCTATTAACTGCTAAAGTGGTCAATGATAGTAATGCAATATTTAATAGAAATTCACGATACAATTAAGATGGGACATGGATGAATCCAAAAATTTTCGACGCATTCGAAACTTGGACACATTTCGAAACAATCAAAGGTCTCATTAATGGATTTTTCCGTATAAAATATGTGTCATGAAAAAGTTGCATTTTTTTTCTCCTCCCGTCGCATCCAGGAAATTGCGCAATTTCGCCGTGATAGCTCTATCGGCTCTGGACGATTTATGCGTGGCGCGTTCTTGTCCTACCGACGGGTTAAAAGAAGAACGCGTCGAATCTCCAAGGTGGACTTAACGCAGAAGGAAGTGCACGTCTAAAGACGAGAAAGTATGGGCGTGCGTAGCCGCCGCGACGTGGAGTTTAGGGACGGGTAAACGGTATAAAGAAACGCGTCTAACGATTCGCCATTTCGATCTGAAACTGGAAATCAGAAACTAAAAGGATAAACCACTCGCTAATGGCGAATGTCTGGGTTTAATGAGGATGATCTATCGTCTACTCGTTTTTTTTTTTTAAACGACAGATGCGATAGGAATTGTAGATTTCATAGCTTTTTATATGGCTTGGACGGTTTTTGCACAACTTTTCAGTTTTTGTTTAGCCTTGCGGCTCAATTTCAAATGTCTAGATAGTAACTTATTACATTTGCAGTTCATCTTAAATGACGACAGATTTGGAAATTATTAATTCATCGGAGATAACGTTGAATATCATCACGGCCAAAAAGTCAATGACCAGGACGAAAAGTATATCAATGTCAATCTTAGAATCCTTTGAACATGGTAATATTCAGTCATGGCGGTCGCGTCACAATTGTAATGATCAATATAGATTTGGTAGTTAAATTTATTTGATAAAACCAAATCGAATTCAGTAATCCATTTGTTGCAGAATTTAAAAGCCAGTACATAGTATAACATAACATGCGTAGTCGGCACATGTGGGCTGCGCACAACCACACCTAGAAAACTCGATCTGAACAAAAATAGAACGAATGCAAATCAGCATTGCACATCAGAAGCTTCCGGAAGCCCAGCGATGTACATAATTACCCAGACGCTTAATTTAACGCATAAATACAGGTTTTCGCAATGTTTCTGCTATTATGGATAAGGTGACACTTGGACGTCGACTAAATGAGCTATTAACGTGCGCCGGGAAAAGAAAGCACTGGAAGAAGTGCAAGTGCAACAAGTTAACCTGGATAAACTTGATCAATAAATCATACTGGCTTATTTCTTGATTAACTGTTCAGTTTTACATAGCCTATCGATCACTCATTTGTGTTTTATTACTTCTCGAAATGTGCGGCCAGTAATGATGCCAAATGAACCTCTCTAAATTCCTTATTAACAATTGATTCAATCGAATGACGCAACGTTTCGGTGAGATGACATTTATCGCCACTCCCAGCAGCACTATTAAAACATCTTTCATCATCATTTTTCGATACTCTTGGAAAATTTGTCGCTCGTAGGATGCTACACTATTGTTCATTATGTGCTAATCTCCCGGATCGTAGCGTCGATCAAGAAGAGAAGGAGACGTCGATGTCCTCTATTCCGCGAAATCGAGCCGAGCCTAGGCTGGAATTCGAGGCGAGAACACAAAACATGAAGCGCTCCGGTACTGCCAAAGCGAATAAATAATGAGGAGTGTACGATTCGGAATTGTTAATGCACCCATACCGGAAAATCACAATGGAGATCTGTAATCTGGCGAAAGTGTCGCTTCGGGACTTCTGGTACAAGTGGGAACTCGGCAATTGATGACGCTACCGGCTTCTTAACGGTGCACGACGTTGCGGAATGCGGGCTACGCCTATATTGCCGCGATGATAATGCGGATTTTAGATTATGATTACATAATGCACGCTCGATTTGGAAACAAAGTGCTGTTATAGTCTCAGGCGAAGGTACTGTTAGATCATCTAGTTTTAATCAGAGCACCGGGAGTGAAGTTAAGCGAAAGCATCAAAGCGGTGCGTCAGAACGCGAGCGTTTCAATCCTTTGGTATTTTAATGAAGTCTACCTTGGAAATGAACTCGAATTTGTTTCTTCATCCACTGAATATTTTGTGGAGAACCCTTTGGGGAAAGTTGAATGTCCAATCGATTTTTGTTTTTTGTAATTTTTACGAGACAATACCCCCATGAATGTAAGTACAGGCAGGACAAAGACGGATGACGAAGCAATTGTGATCACCAAATACGTAAAAGGACCACGTTTTAAACTACAGGCGGCAAGTCCAAGATGTAGCTGGATTACCAGGAAGCCATTTCGCCGTTAGATAAAAGATATAATAAAAGCATGTATGAAGAAGGATTAAAAAAAAGAACGTATTAAAGCAGAACGTTCTGCAAGTAGTTCACAGGCTTTTCGAAAGAATAATAGTAGCAATTATATTTTGACATAAAATTTGAATTGCGGACTTGGTAACCATTCATTATTTTAACGGGGTACGCCTAAAAGGCCGACTTTGTAATTGCTAAAATTTAACTTTTTCCTCAAACGAATAATCCTTAAGGCATATTACGGCAGACGTGAAGTGTTCCTTTATCTAGATTGGGAGATCATCGCTTTCTTTATTTCGTACCACATTTCTCACGAACGAGCAACGGTTAACGATGCTTTTGAATTGATCGATTTTTTTTTTAACAGGGATATCGATTGCGTTTATTATGGTGTTCGGGGAATTCATTATCAAGTTTTATCCAAGCAGATTGAGCAATGCTAATTGCCATTTTAGTTTTATCAGGACAGACGATTGTTTGGTTCCTTCTAGTCTGGTGGTGTTTTTGGAAACCTTCGACTAGAACAAAGAATTTATTTTTGTATATTTACTTTCTGTTGTCGAGCGTAACAGATTCCTTTAATACAAAGACTTTTATAAACTTTTCATGTTGTAAACTTATTACAACAGGTATAGTGGATGCGCCTGTCAAATTTCCTCGATCAATTTCCTCACTCGGTAGCGTATTTTTAAACTGGATTTTTTTTAACAGAAAGCGAAGACTAATTTAATTTTAAAAATCCAGATTTCATTTATCCGTAACGTCCGATGTTACCCTGGCAGCGGGTATGAAGGTTCGCGAAATGAAACGAAGATTGCGAGCGCGCCCGGCAAATTGAGAAACGTCAATCCACGGCGACCGTACGGAATCTCCGCTACGGAATGGCCGGGTTGCCCGACAATTTCGACCCGCCAGTCGGTTGAAAATTACACAGTATTACCGCTGCGAATGGTCCGTCGATTCGATCCGTAATGGGATCGTCTCCATTTTACCGTCGCTTTACTCCGTTGCTGCACTTTGTCATTTCGACCGACGGCTGTATTTTGAATCCTTCCGAGATGGCTTCATTTTCGGTCCGGGCTTTTGTCCGACCGAGATTTATCGTTAAAAGCCATAAACTTGCTGGGTTTAAGTACACTTTGTAATTGGTGCAATTTTTTGGTGTTTTCAGGATCGAGCGAGAAACGCTTCAGAGCGGTTCACTTCTACGACGACTTTGGTCGTTAACATCAGAGACGACGATGACCAAGACCCGTCTTTCATATATCAGGGCTGCATGCTACTCAATGGTGCTTGCATCAACCCCGAATACTCAGCATCTGTAAGTATGAGATTTCAATTAAATATGAAAGAATAGCTAAAGAGTGGTTTCATGAAATAAGTCTAAAGACTGTACATGTATTGCAGTGACGTTCAATAATTTATTAGTCATTATCAAGATACTTAGACTCCATGACACGAAGATCCCGACTCTTTAACACAATTACTAATTGCGAGAGAGTAGTATCTCTTGATAATTGAATACGATTGATTCGCAGGTGTCGAGCGGAGTTCTCTCCGGGATACTCAACATATCACCGGAAAAAATCCAGGCCGTTGACATGGATAGCATCAACGCGCCGATTCGCTATTCGTTCCTCAGCGGTAGTCCGACGAATTACCGGGACTTCTTCGAGATCAACAGCAGCACCGGCGCCGTCAAGCAGATCCGGGCGGTCGATACGACGGTGACGAAGAAGTTCGATATCATCATCAAGGTAGGTAGCGAAAAGTACTCGCCGGCTTCCTGAGAACAAAAACTAATTACCGACACGTATACAGCAATCGCGATGACGCAGCGATGCTACGATACCAGATGGTCCGACACTGGACTCCGGTCCATTCGATCTTTTTACAAGGCTTCATTGTCGTTTGCGGTATTTCGCATTTTTTTTTTTTTATTCCCTACCTTTTAGTTCGAATATATTGGGCTTACGAAGGGCTACTATTTAATGAAGCAGATAAAAAGACCCAAACCTCTTCTTTTTTTGCCAACTACCGCAAACGAATACTTTAATGGATTTCTCCAGATTGAAAGAAAAAAAAAGAATATAAAAGTTGATTTGCACAACACGAAAACGGTGCGAATTGAGAATGACAAATGTGTTCCAATTACGAGAGCGCTCTTTTCTTTTCCAAGGCCGTCGAGGATTCAGAAGCCGAACGTTCAGCCACTGCGAAGCTGACGATCACCGTGAAACCGGTCGACAGTAATCCACCGGTAATCGCAGCATCCGCCATCGAGGGCTTCGTGGATGAGAACGCGCCCATCGGCACTAAGGTCATCGATGAAAATGGGAAGCCCATAGTGCTCACCGTTTCCGATGCAGATCTGGTGAGTCACGTCGAGTACGAAATCTCTCGGAGATTTTTCATGAATTCCATACAATTGGTACTTGACATTCCGATGTCGAATTTATCTTTAGATCCTCTGATGAACGCGGGGAACAAAGACTAGGAAAATCAGATATAGCGACAAAGTCTCGATATTACTCGACAGGAAATACGCGTATCAAATTAAACCTTAGAGGCACCTGTTATTCGAGTTAAATACTGGAGCACTTAAAGTGTCAACCCTTTCCACTTTGGAAAGTTTGCAAAGTAACGAGATTTAACGGTAATTCAATTATGTAGGTCCGAGCTATTCTCCCGGCATCGTTCCAAATTACCATAAATACCTATTTGATGCAATCAAAAGCGAACGGCGGTTTGGCCTCCCGCGTTTATGACGATGCTCCCGATCTTGGAGAATGAAGACATTAGCCTATAGCAAAACGATACTGCGGCGCGATGAACGGACAAAAGTTGAGACGACTTGATAGGATTTTTGCGACATTGTGCGCTTAAGCGAGCAGCCCGTTAACCCACTTACTCGCGGAAAATTCGAGTGAAATATGTCGCCGAGTTACAGACACAATCGCCATATACCAAGTGCAAATAATCCAGGACGAGAGTTAGGCCGACGGGAGAATGCTTTATCGATCCGCATGTGTGTATTTCGTGCTCTAATTTAACTTTTGATTGCGAGGAATTCTGGCGCGAAACGAACGTTCGACGATGAATATTGATTGAAAATCTTGACATTGTATGGAATTTGTGACAAATCTAATTTTTTAAGATTTTGATTAATGATAATTAATGAGAGAACTTAGTATCGTGAATGTAAATCGATATCTAAGATACCTGTAACTTTGGCTCGAATTAGGGAGCGGAAGATCCAAAACCGAACTACGCGTTCGAATTGACGACGACGTTTTTCGCAATCGATTCTACGGGAATACTCGTGGTAAACGAGGAAAATCTGGATCGAGATCCGCCAAGTCCGGGACGTTTCCGATTTCAAGTGGTCGCCAGAGAACAAAACGGCGTTGCTGCATCCGCGCCGCTTTCCTTCGTAGTTACCTTGAACGACGTCAACGATAATGCTCCTATGCTCCCTATGACGGCTCCAATCACGCTGCAAGCTGGAGAGACCAAACGGGAAGTGATTAAGGTAAGCAACTGCGAAATTAATTGCTTCAAACTTATTACGTCAAATTATTTCTGATCACAAATGATTTTGCCCAACTATTAGAAGACCCCGAGTACGAAGATGAGACTTTTATTTTCTATCAATTTCGAAGATAATTTTTTCAGCAATGATTGCCCGAATTAATTAACTCGAAATATTGTCACCAGGTGGAGGCTACTGACAACGACGAAGGTCCAAACGCCGAGATCACATACAGCATCTACCACGTGTCCAATAATGGTCTGCAGAAATTCAAAATCGATCCGAAAACGGGAATCATCGAATCCGTGGGAAAAGTGAACGCCGGTGAACAGTACAGCATCACCGTTCAGGCGACTGATAATGGCGGTAGATTTTCGCAAACCATCGTGGAAGTTAACGTGGTACCCGGCCCGAATACTCGTAGTCCGGTCTTCCAACGACAAGTCTACGAGGTTCAAGTCAGCGAAGGAGCTTCCATCAATTCCACCGTTGCTACCATTGTTGTGAGTTGCTTGTAGAACTATTTATATTTATATAATTGCCAGCATTCCGCCCTTGGCACATAATAAATGTCCGGTTGTAATCGTATAAATTACATTTATACTCCATTTGTGAAATCAATTTTGATTAAAGACGTCTAAATGATTTTTAACTGTTGGATACTCATTTGATTTACTTTTCTTATTTTTGCATTTCTTTTTCAATGTCGCCATTTTTCAAAGTGAGTTTCAAAGCGACAGAAAAGAAAATGATGAATGCTAATGAGTACGATGACGTTTTGTTTTTGACATCGCTAAATGAGAAAATTTTAAATTGCGATTCATCACAACTTGTTTTTTTTGCCCTCCCAGGCCATCGATCCGGAAAACGATCCCGTTTCTTACTCCATCGTATCCGGCAATGACCTTCGACAATTCTCCATCGGCGACAAGTCGGGAATTATTACCGTTATCAGGAAGCTGGACCGTGAAGATCTGACTCGTTATCAGCTGGTAAGATTTTTTTTAAGGATCGACATTACTTTACAAATCGCTCTCTCTCGCTAATCCTAACATAATGAGACTTCGTAGTCGACTTTTTAGTATTCAAATGAGATTGATATGTCACTGATAATTATAATGATCGACATTGATGATGCATGCGATGCCAAAGTACTGGACACTGTTCATGTTCTTTTTACTGCGCATGATTGTATATTTATATAAAAAAAAAAACGAAAATTCAAACAAAAATGACCAAATTATTATGTGTACAGATCATAAAAGCCGAAGACACGGGTGGCCTGTCGAGTACCGCAACGATCAATATCAAAGTCACGGATATCAACGACAAAAATCCAGAATTTGACGGCTTGCCTTACGTATTTTCGGTGAAGGAAGGCGAAGCAAGGAAGCTGATTGGTCGTGTACACGCTGACGATGCCGACGAAGGCATCAACGCGGAGGTGACCTACTTCGCACCTGACGATATACCATTTACCGTCGATCCGGAAACCGGCGACGTACTGACAAAGATTGCTCTGGATTACGAGCAAAACCACGTAAGGGTCTTTACACTTAATTCTGATGAACCTATATGATAGCATTTTGGTTTCTTGGCATTTTTTTATCAGAGAGGGTTATACCTTTAATTAATTTCATTAATGATTCAATCTGCATAGATACATGACTTATGAAATTGGTACCGCCGCCATAATTAATAATTATTAAGATGATTCTTTTACTGCAAACTTAGAAAAGTGATGAACTTAGATAAGGTCCATAAAAATATATGCACCGGTATACCATCTTTCGAAGACATTTGAGAAAGATTGACCCGGTCAAAACTGTCTAAAGTCTCGTCTGTCTAAAATAAAAAATTTTTCTTTACTTTTAGGAATATAAGTTTGTCGTGACCGCTCGCGATGGAGCTCCAGAACCTAGATTGGCCACCGCCACAGTGACCGTTCACGTCATGGACGTGGAAGATGAAGTGCCAATTTTCCATCAAAGCAGCTATGAAGCTCGCGTTTTAGAAAACGTCCCTGATTACATGGTCATCCAAGTGATCGTTAGTATATTCAGAAAGCTCATTATTACTCCGCGTAAAAACTGCATGTCAGAATTCGTGTTAACATTTTTAATCAAAGACTTCGTAGCGTGGTCTTTCCACAACAGCTTCTAAACTAAAAAGTATACGTTTTTCAAATTTCTTGTAAATCAATATAATTGTAAATCTCATTTTTGATTGTAAAAATGGTAACATGATCTGAAGAAATTGTGTTCGTTTAATTGATGATTTATGATCGATTCAAAACATAACGATCAACAGGCGGACGATCCAGACACGAAGAAGCAGATTACGTATGTGATCAAGCAAGGTGACACGGATTTGTTCACCATTGATCCCAAAACGGGAATCATCAAGACCATTCGGGGTCTTGATTACGAGCGGGAACACCAGCACATCTTGATCATCGGGACCGTTGAAAATACCAGCGATCTACCAGGTTCGACGACGAGGGTCGTAGTCAACGTGCAGGATGTCAATGACATTCCGCCGGTATTTACAATGGTGCCACGTCCGATCACGATTGACGACGACGCCGCCATTGGCACAACCGTTACTAGTCTCGTCGCCACAGACTCCGATGGCACTGCACCTGGAAATCAGGTAAAATATCAAAGTATATTGTTTGTTGTCGTTATTGTTGTGGTCAATTGAACAATTGGTTAATTTCTGGAATGTTTTTAGGTTCGTTACGAAATAACCGGTCGGGGAATCGCCACCAAATACTTCTCCGTCGACCCAGACACAGGGGTCCTGAGGATTCGCGACGATCTCAGGAAGGAAACCGACACCGAGTACCAAGTCGACGTCCGAGCATACGATCAGGGCGATCCTCAATTGTCATCGGTGGCGACGGTACCGATTTTCATACGCCATGTAGCTACAGTTCCACCGGAAGTCGGATTAGGATTCGCCGAAGACTCTTACAATGTCGATGTGCCCGAAGACGCCCGAGACGATACGTTAATGAAAACGTTGACAATCATTAACGCGCATGCGCGCGATACGTCGCCGCTGAAGTGCGAGATTTACAGCGGGAACAAAAACGGACTCTTTGCTGCCAACATTACGGAAGAGAAAAATTGCGCGCTATGGCTGAAGACGGGGAAGCTGGATTTCGAAGTCGAAGAAACATATCAGATCAAGATTAAACTGGAATCTTTGTCGGGATACTTGAAATCTGGTCGAAACGTCACTATGGTCAGTATTCAGTAATCGGAAATTACATTTCCCGCACTAGTAACGAAATATACTATTTTTTTAATAGAATTATCAATCTATGCTCGAATAATTTTCAGTTTTTACAGAAATGAACCCGAAATAACAAACTCTTGAATCAATTCTTACTAAATTCGGGTCTATAAAATATAGCTTTTTCACTAAAAATTTTACAAATGCTGATAGATTTTAGAATTAGTTCAATTGTAATCGATTCCGAAAACGTATTATTGATTTATGTCTTGAATCGATTATCGAAATCAGCGATTCACTCGATTATCAAAGTAATTGATCATTTCCTTGTTGGTTACACTGGTAAGCACTGAAAAATGATAAGTGTTCAATTCTGTCGAAGTCGAAATCGATTCTTGTAAAATTTAATAAATTCTTGGAACGATTGACTCTGTAAATGTGACCTCGTAACCACCGATTCAATCAATTGGAATGAATTCTAAAACGATGAAGTATTTCATTCTAAAATGAATCTTAGATTTCGAAAATTTTGAATTTTCAAAATCTTACTTTTGTAAATCTGAAATGAGCTGAAAATCATGTCAATTTTTATCGATTTCAAATACAATTCTCGACAAACGATATATCGTTTTGAAGCATGGATTATTATTTATTTGAAATCGATCCTACAATTAATTCTTAAAGTGATTTTGAATCTATTTTCATAAAATTCAATAGGTCGATTACAGAACTTGATTTTCGAAATGGCAAGGATTTGCAATCCCTGAATATTGTATTGTATCGATTTTCAATTGACTCTTGAAAATATCGATTCGACAGAATATCAAAAAATGCTATAATTTAAATGTTGTTTTGTATAGTTCGATTTTTAATCGATTCTTAAATGAATTATTGAAAAGATAGAATCAATAATCTCAATCGACTATAAAATGTATTCTTGAATCGATTCTCGAAACATCGATTATTAAAATCTCGATTAATGACAAGTTATTTTTCTGGTTTTCTCATAAACTTTAAATAAATGACAATTCCAAGAATTTTAAACACAAAATTTATTTCCGAAATATTTAACTAGATTACCGCACTAGGCCTCCTTGTAATTTTTTGGTCAAACAATATGGCGACTATAATTTTCTTTTTTTAACTTTTAACAGTGTCAGAAACTTCTGCCTTCTTTCGATTAAAATAGAAGAGTGCAAACAAACTAAAATAAACAATTTATTATTTTTTTAATCGAAATGAAAGAATCAGTGTTAAAAAGTTTTTTTCTGAATTTCCAGTAAAATGTAACAGAAGCTTTATACCGTTTCTGTTTCAGAATTTTATGAAAGATAAACAGAAATTTCGGAAACGTTAACCGTAAAAAGTTTGGGTAACATTTTTCATAAAATTCGGTTGCAGTTTATAGTAGTTCAGTTATGGTAACTGAAAATTTCAAGAGACAAAAAATTGGTTTGGTTCATTAAATTTAACAATATGTTATTTATATTTACAATAGATGATGTTTTGACATAGCTTTGTAATGAATTAATAAATATAAAATCATAAATTACTTCCCATTGTTTCTACTGGATTTCATGTTTTTCAGATGATTTCCATTTAATAATTAACCACAAAGGACCCTGAAAACGCCAAAGGATTATATTTGTTATCAGAATAATTTCTGGTTAATTATTAAGTAAAAATCATATAAAACAACGAAAAACTATAGTACGGAAATAAATGTATGAGGCGATTATATATTTAACAATGCAAATCTATCACAATATCACAACTCCGAATATTATAAATATTAAAAACGCTTTTTAAAATATCAATATACTTGAATCGATTCTGCAATCGATTCTCGTGAAATTTGATGAATCAATTACTGAAAATTATTTCTATTAATTCTAAAATCAAATATCGATTATCGAAGATCAACTCTGTAAATTCTATTTTTGATATTGTGATTATGTCATCCCTATACTTTTGACAACTATCAACTTTTCATAGATTCCCAAATAATATCAATGCCTTAAATCAATTTAAAAGTATGTTTTATTAAATTTAAATCGACGCAAAAAAAAAATAAATCTCTTTTGTACTTCCGAGCTTCACCATGATAATAGAAAAAATATTTGTTTTGGAAAAATCAGGTTGATTTAAAAGATGTTTTATTCATAAATGATCGATATACTTTTTAATTCATTTTGAACAAAAACAAGAGTCTTCAACCTACATTCAAATGCAACGTCTATTTTTCATCAATATACTATATAGTGTCATTTAAATTTTTAATACACAATAGATGATAACAAAATTATTTGTTTCAGGTGAAAATCCAGGTAATCGACGTGAACGATAATGCTCCAGAATTCGTTTTCCCAGATGGGAAACTATCGAGAAAACGATACTTTGCTGAGATCCGCCGAAATGCTCAGTTCGGTTCGTCGGTCCTCCAGGTCAAAGCAATCGATAAAGATGATGGAAAATACGGGAAACTCGAGTATGAATTGTTGGATGGTCGAGCATCCGAATTTTTTGCGATAGATTCATCCACGGGAATGATTCGCACCACTGCTGGATTCGATAATCTGGATCTTAGCGACATGCCTATCAGGTTAGTATATATATTTAATGCCCGTTCCAAATTGACTCGGTCCTTTTGTAACAAATTTTCATTCTTTATTTCATTTATATGTAACATACATGATTGTTGATTAGAAATATGACTATTGATGTACAACATTCAAAATGTCCGATCAAATATGGCGGAGAAATTCTCACAAATCGCTCAAAAAAATATATATCAAATGGTTAATGTTACATAATCGTTACATTGTGATTGACAATTCGTTTGCAATGTTAAAACGTTTTACAGAACTGTTATTTTTAACTTTCTATAAGAGCAATGACTAGTAGGTTCAAGTAGGTTACAATAATTTTGTAAAAAGAACAAAAAAAAAAAAAAAAATAATTTGAAATCACATTTTTATTAATATTTCTTTTTACGACTAAATTCACCTTCAAACATCAGAAAAAATATTTATTTTGGAGTGAATTCATTTATTTTTGCATTTATTTTCACAGAGATTTTCTTTCGGCAATTTTTGATGACAGTTACGTTTCTAGTAATTTTACATCAAAACTTTGAAGAAATAAAAAAAAAAAAATCATTTTGAAAATAAAATAAATGTAAATATATTAATAAATTAATAACACTTGAATTTATTTTATTTCAGTAAGACTTTTTTTTAATTTCCTCGAAGTTATGATAAAAAATTACTTAAAATAGAAACACTTGAAAATATCAAAAGAAAATCCTTATGGCAATCAAGTAAACTAATAAATTGATAAATGTATTCATTCAAAATAATCAGAATAATGTCCATAAACATAATGGTGAAAATATCATTTAACAAAAATTAAGAAATGATATTTAAACAGATTTAAGGTCAGGGTAAAGGACAATCCAAATGCAACGAACAACTCGAATTCGAATGAGGCTCCGGTCATCGTTAATTTCATCAGCGAAGAAAACCTTTTGGTTCTGACGGTGGAAAATGCGGCACAAGAGACAATAAGGAAAGAAGGTCCGAAAATTGCACAACTAATCGAGAACAGAACTGGGTTGTTGATTAGGATAGACGACATTAAACCCAGGAGAGCCTTCGCGCACAATGGCACGGTCGACATTCGGCCTTCTGATTCGGACGTTTATTTCTACGCCGTCGATCCAGAAAGCGAGGTCATTCTCGACAGGAACAATAGTTTGATACGAAGGTAAAAATAAACTTATTTTTCCCCTTTCAATCTAATCTTATTTTAGGCGGGCAGTGAGTCGATGACGTTTATTGATTTCGGTGCATTTTTCATGCTTGTTTATCGCTCGCTAGAATAGAATCTGTTTTATTTAAAATGATCTCCTTGAGGATATAGGAGATACCTACAAATCAGGTCTTGAATAAAAAAAAAATGCCACTGTACTTTTGAGATTTGAAATTTCATTATTAATTGCTTCGTTGTGGAGTGCGGTACCCAGCCAACAATCACAGAAGTTATGTCACAGTTATGTAACAGTTACATTAAAATGTCGCCTCAAAATTGTCACAGTTACATAACAGTGATTGTGACCGTGTAATTGGCGGACCCCCCTTATCAACTGAAAAAAAATTGATTTTTGTGTAGAACAATTATTGACATTCGGAATAGAAATCGACTTTACAAGTAGTATAATGAAGAACTATACTTACGTGAAGTAATTAATCCATTGTTTAAAAAATGGCTACATTGATTAAAATAAACATTGAATTATATATTAGAAGTTTTAACTGATTTTGTCGGTCTACACAAACACTTCTAATTTAGCTCATACTATTTTCGTGATTTTTATGATTGATTATAATAAAAAAATTCCTTTCATAATTTAATTTATCGAAGAACTCGATTCAATCAAGTTTAAAATGAATTATTAAAGCGTTGGAATATGAAAACGTTTAATCTATTCTTAAGACATTTTCCGTTGCCTCCAAACTTCATCCCCTCTGTCATTCCCTAAATAGATTCTTATATAGAAATTAATTAATATGAAATGTAGTTTCAAAATGGAAGTTCAATTCGTAAATTGATATTCAAAATAATTTTATTTACTTAATTAATTATTCATCAATATTTTTAAAATAATTTGAGCACGAATCAGTTTTAGAAATGGTTGATGATTATTAATTGTTAGGCAGAATTCGTTCGCGAATTAGAATCAAATAAAAAGCAAGCGGTTTCATGAATTTGTTTGAATTTGTTCCTATATGAATGTGGATATTTTATGTAATTCTAAAAACCGATTAGTTAATTTATTATTATTTATTATTATTTTATTATTATTTCAAAATATTTTTCGTAATCAGAAAAAATTTCGCACTATTCTGTACTCGAATGAATATATATATAACTAATTTAAACTAATTTAAATAATTTAAATTTATTCAAGGATTTTAGAATGATATTATTTTTTCGCAATGTTCAGTTGATTTTCATTTAAAATAGACACGAAAATACATTCTCGTTCACGATTGACACGTATATTTTAAGTCCAAATCTACAGAATTTTCTAGAGATTGTGAAAACTCTGCCCCTACTGAAAATTCCCATATGGGATGCCATGTGGGAATTTCACGTGGAATCCCACATACGAAAATATTGTTTTTTGAAATAAAAATAAATCCTGGGATATCCCTGGTAGAAATTGCCCTTGACTGCCTTTGATTATCCATACAAGGCCTCTCTTCTTGCCTAAGTATTTGTTTTTGCATTACATTGACTTCACAAAGTCTTGTGGGATATGTAACGCTTTTACTCTCGAGACTAAGGTCCATTTCTACCAGGGATTTTTTTTAGACAATTTTAAACAAGAAAATTCCCATATGGTATTTCTATTAAGATAAAACATGTTTCTTTTTGTTTAACATTTTTTCTGTGCCAGTTTTTTTCTTTCTTGTTTAAAATTGTCTAAAAAATATCCTAGAATTTTT
Source organism: Trichopria nigra (assembly GCA_030522945.1). NCBI lineage: Eukaryota > Metazoa > Arthropoda > Insecta > Hymenoptera > Diapriidae > Trichopria > Trichopria nigra. The sequence continues at coordinate 19,800 of JAPYZR010002314.1, forward strand.
AGTAGGGATCTCGTTTTCGAATTCTCTTTCAAAAAAAAAAGTTTCCTTATAATATTTTTATTCAAGAAAACAATTATCTTAATTTTTTGAAAGTTGGCTTTTTAAATAACTCACGTAGATTTGGGTTCCAGATTATTTTTGATCGTTTTGAAAATTAATTGATTTCAATTTTTTAACTAATTTTCGTACTAACTTAGAAATAATATCAAACAAACGATATATATATATATGTATATATATCTATAATAATGCACATATAAAAAATGTATAATAATTTAGCTAAATTTGTGTATGTTATCTTTGCGGAGATTGATTTACTATATTGAGAACAAAATATTTAATTTGTTCTGAAACTCAAACAAAACTTGGTCATCTCAACTAAACATTTTGTTAATCTAAGTTATTATAAACTAATAACACATATATAAATATGTATAAATATATATGACATTTACAAATTTAATGGACTTATAATTAAATATTTTATTTCCGGTGGAATTTTTAACTTAAAACAGTTTAAAAATACAAAACATTTTCTTAGTTCGGTGTCTTACGATAAATGATTTCCAATAGTTTCGCGCGATTTTTAAACAAATATAAATTAATGAACATATCTTATATTTCTCGTATATTTACCTTCGCCTTTTTTATTGCTCTCTTATCAAACTTTTTCACTTTTTGCCTTGAATTGGCGGCGAGTGTTTTTAAATTTTAAATTGTAGCAACTTAAATACGGGATGACCCGAGATATCCGTGCGATTTACATTTTTATCAAGTTCCTTGAATAATTGCCTTGGGTTGACTTTTCAAACGGAATAAGTTTTAAATATTGAGCATATATATAGTATATTATATACCTCGGAATCGAATTCGGTCAAGTTTTTCATAGCATGATTTCTTATGGCACGATGTGCGCATACATCGTTTTTATTTATTTGTTTTCAATTTTTGAATTTGTATACATAAATAATGAAATCAATCGGATGAGCCCTAGTAGAAAATGACACCAGTTTCTGTCCAATTTTTCTGGCCTCTTTATGTTAAACGGGTCCAGAAAAAATGACCATAAATTGATTTTATTTTCTACTGTAGGGAGTAGAAAGAAGTAATCCCTTATATTATTTGCAATTGCGCTTATTTTAACTGTTAGTTTACAAGGGCGTTTAAAATTGAGCGTGAAAAATTCTAAAAAAAGAAATTATATGTTTACATTTTACGGCAGCGACAATTATTTTTTATCATAAAGGTCAAAGCAATTTTCATTGACATACATTCACATAAAATATCTATATATATAAATATGTTTTTTTAAACTGATTATTTCAATTTAGTCTATAACGATCAGTAGTTTTGGAATTGACCATCAGATGGCGCGAGAAGCGGCGAACTTTCTCACAAGCGGTGAAAGTTTCGGTTCGGTTTACAAATATATTATAGTATTGGAAAATTGATTTTCTTGTAGATCAGAACTGCCAATAAGTATATCTTATTCTATAACGGAATTACATCTCATATCAGTGCCGGTAGTTATCGCTAGATGGTGTAGCTTCCCGTTAACGGAATGGATCTCCCCAACTACGCATTTTTCATGTTTGTTTGCAGTGCTTGAACGTACAAACATTTGAAGTATACTAAACAAAAAAAAAAAAAATTGTCGTGTCAAAAATATCATTTTCTATCGCGAGCACTGCTATCTGATCGTGCTTTTCCGTTTGCACAAAAACCTGTACAAATCGCGACCTCGAGGAGGCGCTCACGCGGCTCAGCAGCTGATCGCGAAACACAAAGACACAGACAGACAGACACGAGTAAGTTACTGAAACTGACATCAGTCGATTTTCCGCGATCGGCCGTTGCATTTCACGCATCGGCGTGCCGCGCGAAAGTCAACCGAAAAGCGAAGAGTGCGTTCGATAGTGTGCGCTCGTCGAAGAATTATCGCACTTTCAGCGCGCATTAGAAATCGACCCAGAAACGGAAAAGCCGCAATTACCGATCGTTCGCTTATCCGCGTGCATTCGCTCGTTGCATATAGTGCCCCGATTATATTTCGCCCGTTCGTCGTTGTGCAATATATTCAGTAGTCGCTTTTCCTTTCTTTCCCTCGCGACTATACCTGCATTTTCATGGGTTTTCATCGCCTCTGCACAGGTCGATACTGGACGTAGTAGCGATGTCGAACATAACCTCGGACGTGTCGACGTTGGTGGGTGCCTATGCCGTCGACATTCACAAACCAGTCATGGAGCCGGAGACGACGGTACGTACGCAGACAGCCATCGCCTTCAGTGGAGAAGTCTTCCCTTATGCTCTTATCATCATCGCCTTCGTCATCCTCGTCCTGGGGATAGCCGGTATCATCTACATATCCGTGTCCTGGTCAAGGTGAGTGAAACTATATCTACTTTTATACGAATTTTCCATTTTGTACGTATATAGTGTTTCCTACTGTAATGTCCGATTCGTACACTCAGTTGTTTTTCGTTGTTGGGTACTGATATATTCAACAGAAAAAAAAAATGAAGTAAGTACTGGGATTTAAGAACGCGTGACATTGATCGATCTCTATTTTTTTTTGCAATCATTCCGTATACGAAATGTTTCAAAAGTCCGCAGGATTATTCTAAACGTGTTTAAAGTAGGACCTTACTATAATTTTTCATGTCAAGCAATACGGTGGTTCCTTCCCTTATTTTAACATTTTTCTTCATCGCCACCACTTGTCAGTGTATAGCGAAGAGAACGACACTGTTGCCTAAAATAGAGGATTGAAAAAAAAATCAAAATAAGGGGACTACTGTATACATATTCCTGGCATCTCTGCATTTCTATACTCATCCACTACGAGGATCAAGATAAATCCTGAAAACGGCTCGTTTCCACCGAGCAGTTACGTGCGGTTTAGGTTAGGGATTTTCCTAGATCTGGATGGGATCAACATCAGCAATAATAAATTAAAGCCTTTCCAACGGATCCATGTACATATATTACACAAATGAATTACAAAACGCAGCCTGAACTAAATTATACGTTGCATGAGTAAATATCGTATACGAGCGAAATAACTGCAGTAATTAACGTAAAGCTTCTTGATCTTAGTTTAATCTTACGTATTTAATGCATCCCAAAAACCTTGAAGAGGCTCCAATGTGTCTTGGTTGACTGCGCAGGGATTTTAAAAGAGACATAAAGATTTTTCCAGTAGGTTGATTATTTGTTATACGTTTATGTAACTCAATCTTTATTGAATCCAAATTGTAGGTACATTTTGCCCAATAATAAAGGGTTTCGATATGCAAAATCTCTGCAACTTTCTTTCGAAAGTTACAACCTCGTCAATAGAACCCAGAATTCATCGAGGAATTACAAGTACATGAAGTAGACATCTCTCTGTCATCCCCGAGTGTCCTTAAAACCGCAAGCTTATGCTCGAGTGCGCGCTCGTGAAACGCGAACGTGCCTTGCAAATTTGGAACATGCTCATTGATTATACAACGAGAATTAGAGTGAATTAAAATAAGGGCCTCGTATCACGATCCAACGAATATTATTTTTATAAATTCATGTCTTTGCACCAGCAGGAATCGTAACAAATGCGAATATGTCCTAGATTTTGGAATACATCCGTTTACTCCAAATCTTGTTTCCAACTGGTTTCCAATAGTAGATCGTTACATTCTTAGACGCGATTCTTAGACTGGCTTTTGAATAATCCAATTAGCATGCGGATCAGAAAAAAAAATGGTCAAGTTTTCTCAACGTAAAAATTTAATCTGAAATTCATCACGCCTCTGCACCAGAGATAACGTAATTGCGCAGTGAAATACATTTTTTACGATTTTCAATGCTGGAATAGAATTTCGAACTGGAATTTCGAAATATTCAGGGAATATATCGTTCATGCATCACGCGAGTGAAGCTCAATTACAAAATAGCCGTTTTGTTACGCGAGGCGTTTGATTCATTGTCTCGGATGCTATATACGATTTAGTTTGGCTTTATACTGGTACTACATACAGTCATGCTTGAAGGAATTGAAGGCCAAACTAAGTTGGTGTTTATTCTCCATGATTTCGACTACAATGCGTGCGCATGGATTACATGTAATTAAATGCCTAAGGGAAATGAACCGGGCGTATAATTAAATAAACCCATACCTATATAAGCACGAATGAAGGGGAAATTCTGATGAAAAACATTTTCAATTGTAATCGTGGTAAAGCATATTTTTTATAGTGAAAACTGACCTTAAATATTTAAAAAAGAAAAGACTTTCGAAAACGTAAAAAAAAAACGGAATAACAACTGGAGTAACGTGTATGATGCAAGTCCAATTAGAAATGGATTTTTGATTGGCTAGAGTTGCTGAATCGAAAGTGGGGAAGAAAAACCAATTAAAATATACACTAGAATGAAATTTAATCAAACTTATTGTTATAGCGGTACCCATCAGGTTTTTATATCTTTGTCGAAGCAGAATTTTTATTGGTTCGCTACTTTATTTTAGACCGATGACCGCTGTTATTAAGCGCAATACAACACCGACAGCAAACGGTAAAATTACAAACCCGCCGAGTCTGAAATGCATAACCGCGGATCGATTGTCAGGAGTGCTCCATAACTTTCTTTGAAATTAAGTTAATGACATTTCATCTTTCACGTAGAATTTCAAACAAGCAATCCTTTAAATAAGGCGTATTAAAAGTAGCCCTTATACAAGCTTCAGTTTATTCGTATTCAAATTTTAGAAAACTAAAATGGTGGACTTAATGTGGTTTCAGATCATCGAAGTTAATAACTTGATTCGAATTAAATATCGGGTGTGATTTACTAGTTTTAATTTTTGGTAAGAATTTTGAGAAATCCACTTGGACGAAAGTCCAGACCAAAAGTAACAATTTTTTAAAGATTTTTCTCTACATATATATATGTTATATACTTCATAGTTTTTAGTTTATAATTCATATGTATAGAAATGTATAAAATATAAAATACCTTTTTTTCTTTAACGGACAACTTTTCAGACCGGTCTGCTTTCATGTCATTGCTGGTTTTTTAGGGTTCAATAAATTTGCATGCCTAAGGTATAAGAAAAATCTTGACTGGTAGAAAAGACTCGAAATTCCTAATCCCCAATTCAACACACGTGAAAGTGTAAACTATAATTAAAAAATGTGTCGTTTTTAACGTCATGAAATTCTGGATATTACTTATAGTATCTTATATAAGTCAACTAATTTTAATTTATATTTTATGTACAGAAGAAGGGCGTTCAATGAGGAAGTAATGTTTTTTTAATAGACTAAATTAATTTAATATTTATTAGGAGAGAATCATGAAATTGATTTCTTTTTAAAGTAAGGATTAATTACTAATGCATGGATCATACCGAGGTCTGGCTGTAGTTAAATTTAGCGATTGTCCAATAATAAATGTTGAATCTTTTTTGTGAATCGTAAATTGAGGCAATCAAATACGAGATACAAATTGTCGGATTATAAAATAATAACTATACCTGATAGTAATGTCTTGTTTAAACTATTCTTGTATTTTTAAGTGTGTTTTTTTTTTTTTTTTTTTACCTTTTTTTATTTTTATGATTTTTCATTTATATTCATATTATTTTCGTAAACAATAAATATAATTATAATTATAAAATATATCTATGAGTATTTATTTAAATAATTTTAAATTCAAAGATTGAACATGTTTCGTTTTATTTTCTTTTATGCAATGTGAAGTAAACCTTAAGACAATCAGGTTTCGAGCACGAAACTCGATCTTGAACATTAACTCGTCCTTCTCGTTTCCCGTACAATGGAAAAAGACAAAAAAAAGATCGTTCGAAATGGCGTTTTGAATTCTAATCCTGATTGTGTTTACGCCTAAATTGACGTGATTACAAGCAATATTCTTATAATCGATTAATAAAAACTAACATGTTTTCAACAAAGAAAGGGACATTTCAAAGTATTAACTAATAAGAATTGAAAATGATACGTAAATGAAGTTAAAAATTGAAAAAAATGCTAATCAGCCCTTTAAAAAAATCTATATCGGAGAGTCAACATTTTTATTTCAGATCCTACACAAAAATTGTTGCAAAATTTAAGTAAGTATAGAATAAGAATGGGCGTACCACATAACGTTAAAATAATCATAACTTGATTGATTACAAACATTCTCGAAATAATATAAGAATAGAAAAAAAATATAATAAAGAAAATAATATTATGCAAGAATGTAACAGTGTACACATAAAAAGTTTAAGAAAACTTCTTAATACGGCAGAAAATAAACGATAAATGATGAAAAACATTGAAAATTATATGTAGGAAAATGAGGAGAATAATTAAAAATTGACGACAATTAAAGAGAAATGCTGAAATATGGCAAAAATAAAAGAAAGTAAGACAAACACTGATCTTGTTATGAAAGGAATGTGAAGCTATAACTTCATGCGTAACGCTCCTTCTATTTATCAGACGAGGTATATAATCTTTATAAATATATGCAAAGTGAAAATAACTCAGAATCGATAATTATTTACAGAGTCTTGCAACAATTTTAAATGGAAATTTTTAAAAATAATCAAGTAGCTTGAATGAATGGATTATTGAAAAGAAAATATCTTTCTAATCGACTATAGTTATATATATATATATATATATATATATATATATACTCATATATTTATATATATATATATATATATATATATATATATATATATATATATATTACATTCTTAATACATATTATACATAATATATATAATATAGTGCATACACTATATAAATTATTTTATGTATATTATGTATACTAAAATTATGAACAATAACATGAAATAAAAAGAAATCGCCAAAGATCGCGATTGTCAATCGTTATTTCCCTGGTAGAAATTCAGACATTTATTAGGCATTTATTGTCCAACATTGTTGTTGAATGTACATAAAATGGATAAGAAAATTAGACAATTCATGGATAA
>JAPYZR010002315.1:0-17314 GCA_030522945.1 Trichopria nigra
CCCCGCTAGGCATGTTTGTCCACCCTCCCCCCTCTCCGCCCCCTGCGGGGGCGAAAACAGTATAGGGGATTCCCCGCCCTTAAAACGTTGCTTCGCAACGTATATATATATATATACGAAGGACTAATTAAAACTTAAAACACGCATCGTTCGGAATAGTATTTTATTTCTATCCGTAATATATCTGCGTCGATAATACTTGTTATATAATAATCCGTTAAAATAATTCTGCGTCGATTCAATACTTGAAAGTGTAATTATTGCCCATTAGTATATTGAATCGACACAGAATAAACATTCGTAACGTATATCTATATGTAAACGATCGGGATCAACTATACGTCTTTATTGTGGTTCTTTGAACCCTACTCTGTTGTATAGTGACCGTTTTTTACTTATTTTTGAACTTTAAGTGAATAATTAATATAATATATTAATACAAGCAAATAATTTATTTATTTATTTATTTAACGTAATTAACGGCCTTTCGTAAGTATTATTATTTCAATAATATACTTTGATTACTCGATCAATATAAATGAATTGTAATTTCTATAAATTTTAGCATTTAATTGTGTACGTCATTTCAATGCATAAACTCGAGTTATTACTTGGAACATAATTTAGTTGCGTGCGACATTCGATTATAGGAGACGGGATATCACTTTCTTCAATTGCTGCGGGCATTGACGGATAAGAAATTCAGTGAACTTTTCTACTCTCTTCCTTAGCTTCCTTAGATTTTCGATTTCAAATTTGTAGACATTTATTATGGAAACATAAATGTTGTCAAAGAAAAAAACAATCACTAATCATATAAATAAAGTTATTTTTAATGAAAATATGTTTGGTACAATTCCGTCGAGGCATCATAAAAGTATATAATGCTGCAGTCAAAAACGTTATAGGTTGGGAAAGTTCCTCCATTGTATAAACATTAAAATCATATTAGTTTCTGAATTAATTACGATTCTTTATCTCGTTAATTATTTTACCATATTTTTTCACTCTGTTTCATCGAGGTCTCTTTTGGAGTTCACGCAAACAAACGAAAATTCGAAAAGCCCTTAATTTGATAAGGTATTATTCAATCATACCATTGAATAAGTCAATTATATTTTCCTATTCACGCGATGATGATTCCCATAAATTGTTTCTATACTACATGAATGCACTATACGTATACATATATATTAAGTTTTCTTGGGTTTCTGGTTCGGACGAGAAGGACACTTCGTGTATTGACCGATACTAATCACATGTCAGTTGTGCATGCATCAAGCACGGATCAATCACGAGCGCACACTTGTTGCTTCATCAGAGCTTTCAATCGACTTTTTAACACCAGCAAATTTATGATTACAAATGTTATTTGTATTTTCTTTTATTAATATTGACCACTCTCTCTAAATTTCATGGAGTGAAATTTCACTCTACATTGGAGTGAATCGGAGAATTTACACTACAATCAGAGTGAAATGTAAGTCTTGAAGAGTGAAAATTCACTCCAAGAAATTTAGAGAGCACAAATTATTATTATTATTATTATTATGTATATTTTTTTTAGGGTATGAAAAAATTGTTCATTATTTTCTTTTACCATTTTCTTCTGCATCGTGCCTTACGTATGCATTGTATGTATACACATATAATAATAATGTATTTTTCCATGTCAGTAGATACAATAAATATTATTATTGTTATTATTATATATAGACATATATGCATATGAAGTGAAATTTCACACCAAGAAATTTATAGAGACTATATATTATTTACATTTATTTAGCAACTCCATTAGTTCAATTTTTTTGTCTATTTTTTAATCACTAATTAGTAACGTTTTTCAATTAATGCAGCGACAAAATAAACTCATATCGCTATGCTTCAACAGTTTTCTCATAGCTTTGGGAGAATATCCTATTCTCATTATTAAAATGTTTTGAGCGTTGGTTGAAAATTGTAGCTTCGTTTAATATATATATATGGAAAGAATGACAAACCTTTGAACTTTGAAAAATTGTTTCCAACAATTTCTTAATATAATTGCATCGTATACGTAGGAGAATAAAAGCATTACGTTTATTTGTGAAAATGAAGAAGTTAATACCTTGTGATGACTATTAACTTTTTCCCTACATATACATTAGATATAGAAATTCCTATGTTCTGTATTAAATTACTAGAATTGAAATAACCGTATAATAATCAAAAACACTTAATTTAATTCTCTCATCAACAATAAATTGCAAAAGAAATGATTTGTTATAATTGGAACTATATAGAGTTATCAGGTACATCTTTCAATTAATATACGAATGTAAATATCATGGGTTCCTTATATTTTTAATGGATGTTTATTTAAAAATTTATGAAAAATACCAACACATTTCATACACACTGTATCACGGAATACGAATTAATAAGTGTACGTACTTATGTACAGTTATAGATTCGATACATATTATCTAAGCATTAAATTTAAATTGTCTCCGTTTTTCAAGGTTACTTGTAATTATTGGTTGGAGTTCAACGTATAAATGCTTTTAACTTTCCTTGTAATATAATATAAATTGCCAATTTCCTATTGAAAATGTAACATTTTCCTTGATATATTAGTTAAATATCTTTTTTAGGTGAATCTTGTACAATTTGCACCCAGTTCCTGTTGAACATTTTTAGGCACATTCTGCCTACATTCTACCCAATGTGATTATAATATTTTTGGTAAAACTTTACAAAAACTACAGCACCTCAAAAAAATTTTGCATCACGTGTTTCTAATGTATTTTTGCCTCTTGATTACGAATATGATAATAAAAATTGGCGGTCGGATGACTACAAGCAGCTATACTACAAAAACCCCTAAAAAACTGAATTTTTTTATTTTTTTCATTTTTCTTGAAAAATACGCGTTTGAACGAAAAATGTTTTAAACGAAAGTTGTAGTTTTTGTAAATTTGAGCATTTTTTAGAAACGTTTTTTCCGTAATTGCAATAGAAACACAGAAAATCGACGATAAACGTCGGAATATCATATTACTGCATAATTATTAGATACGATGATTTTGTATAAATTTTGAATAATTTGACTGAACAGTTATTAGGCAAGATATTTAGGCAAAATCGTAGCCAATTTGAATCCAATTTTAATATCTAGTATTTGGACAGTTTTGTAACAAAACTCTAGTTATTGTTTATTTTTTTCTCGTTATATTGTTCAGATTATGAATCTGCTATAGAAAAAGCTCAGTTTTAAAATTAAAAATTCTCCCAGTCAAAAATAATAATAATAGTAATAATAATAATAGTTATAAACGCGCATCCTGCTAACTTCGATAACTTCGTTTGAGAAGATGAACTCGACTTAAAGCACGCACGAGAGTCGATACGCAACCGACATCATAAACTTCCCGGTCCGTCTCGTAATGAAATTATGTAAATTATTATTACTTTATGTGAGTTTATATAAAAAGGGGCTCCGATTTAATAAGTGCGATTATTCAATTTTATGAGAAAAACTCCGCAATATACTTTTTAATCAAATGTTTTCTCCAGAACAGTCTCGCTGTTGGAATTACAATAACAAAAAAAAATTGTCCAATACAACATAAACGTATTCTAAATATAACTCTCTTGTTCTGGCTGTTTTATCGCAATTTAATTTAAGTGAATATCTAAGCAAAGATACACAAACTTAATTCCAAGCGATGAAAGATTAACTTTTTCCCCGCGGACCGTATATGTCGATCACACCTCCTATCATGCGTAATTTGCTCTAGAATTATTCCAATAATCGAGTCACATTTGCATTTCCTGGTATAGATAATTACCTACTGATGTTTGATAAAGATCCACATCAGACGTGAACTTTTATATTTCACTTTTAACAATTTTTTTTAATGCATTTTCGTTTTCGAATTTTTCAATGTTCCCAAGTATACGTAAAAAATTCAATAGTATACATTTCGTTACGAGTGTGGGAAATACATCACGAATGTCACGCATACCCTTACGAAAAATTTTCATTTTTTCAGTTATAAAACATCCCTTTGGAAGAAGATTAATTCTTACAAAACTCGGATCAGAAAGTTATTTCGAAGCCGTCGAATTTGATTAAACAACAAGTTTTAAGTGACGTTGGTGAAGCTACTTATATAAGGACTACTCCCGATAGAGCGCCGTTATAGCTCTGGATTAAGTCCAGGTATACAACCTGTACATTTCAAATGCTCGAACTTGCAATTAAAATTTAAAGCCGCATTGGCCTACTGCCTGTAGGTTTGATTAATTTGTTTTTGATAAAAATAAATTCATATTGCATTTCTAGTAATTAGATTATTATATAATATATAAATACGCAATATCATTAGAATAATAATTTTTGACAAGTGTCTTTTTCAATCCGACTATATACATATTGTACATATACATATATTGATTTGGACATTACATTTTCATGAAGTTCTAGAACACCCTGTATATATTTACCCCCTAATTAAACTCGTTATCGCAAATCACGAAATGATCGACAAACCAACTCTTGGAATACAATGTTCCGACGAGTGATGGTCGCCGATCCAAAGAAGGATATACGTGATCGCGATACTATATATCATCGCCAGTAATATCAGCTGAAATTAATCAGACGACTTCCCGATTTCAGATAATCCGGTTAAATGAACTTGGATCAAAGATGAAAGACATATAATATACCTAGTTTCCCGGCAAAATCGATCGTTACCCGAGGTCGACAGATCGATTCGACCTGCAATATTCATCTTGCGAAGGGTCCGTTCGAAATTTCTCGTATACACAGCTTTTCCATCCTCTTCCTCTCGAAGGACCAAGGACTCGTTCAGGGCCACGTCCTCGGGTAACGCCATTACGCGTGTATATGCACATATATATATCCCAAGTATGCTACTTATAGGTATACACGACGTTAAAATACTTGCGATATGATTATACCTATAGTCAAGATGAATTATACGAATAAATATATACATGTATATAAACACTAGTACGCGGCGTGGTTGTAATAGGAGCTGTAATGGCTTTCTCGGCGCGGAAGCAATGATGCATCGCAATAATGTTGCATCATAATAAAATTATTTACTTACAATTACGGTATCAGGATTGTAGCCTGGGTTGACGATTGCTCACGTCCCGGCGGCGTTTCGTAAATATATATATACATACATCGCGCATTCGACTAGCAGAGAGCATAGGGGGACTGATACACGATTTAATGAACCCTTATAATTTTGCCCTCGGTTTTGTTAAAAGCTTTGTCTTCTTCGATGGGAATGATGCCGAGGCAAAAATCAAAGTATTTTAAAATGTTGGTCATTAATATTTATTTATTTATTCATTACGATTCATTATGATTAATTAAAAAACTCGAACGCACGTTAGATCCGACATTTTGCATTTTTGATATAACTGATTTCTGATTCGTAATCGGAGACAACAAAAACAGTCGATTAACGAGTTTCAAGCGATTTTAGTCGTTTTCAAAAAGTCGGGCACTATATGTTTGTCTTATATATATATACTATTTTTCGAGGCTTCGACGCCATGTTATCGACCTCCATCTTGAATTTTTGAAAACTGACTTGTGATTCGTAATCGTAAAAAAATCTTGATTAAAGAGTTTCAAGCGATTTTAGTCATTTTCCAAAATTCAGGCACCATTTTTGTCTTATATTTCGTACGATTTTTCGAGGCTTCGACACCATGTTATCGACCGCCATTTTGAAATTAAAAAATAAATAGTTTTAAGAATTTGGGAAGGTATGGATAAAAATAACATTTTTCCTCGAATAATTGTGTTTTTTTTTTTTTATTAGTTTCTTCTTAAACCGATTCGCAGTTGTATAATTTTATATTAATAGATTATTTATAAGTTCATTATTAACCGAGGGCATAAAAGGAATTGTAATGCATGAGAAAACGAATTCTCAAACATATATATCCATATATTTCCAAATATTTATACAAAATGAATTTTTACCTCTACAGATGTACTATATCGTCGTGTTATTCGTGATCATGCAGTTGGCAAGGACCGAACCCGTCGATTATTTACTGCAAAATGACCGACTGGATTCTCTATTGTTTCCAACAGCAGACGCAGAATCGACGGGACCATCAGAAGAAAAAGACATTGTCTATCGACCAACCTGGACCAATGCCGCCGATTCAGAAATCCTATCGAAAGACGCGGCTTACCCAAATATCAATGACGGAGCTAACTCATTTTATAAAATTGATGATGGTGGTAAGAATAATTTCGAATAAATTTTACTCATTATATCATGTGATATTAAATTTATAAAACATAATTGTTATTGATAACTTATTGTGTAACTTATAAACAGAATGTATATTTTCGAGAAAAGTGTCTCGATCAGCCAAAAGTACGGAATGGATACATAAAGTATACTCATGAAGTCCTCCTACATACGACTTTTGACTTCATTTTTTTCAAGTACATTTTTAGGAGATTTTTCTGAGCATATAAAAAATACGTAAACTTAGAAGTCGACAGAAAGGAAAACTTATACGGGTACTTTAGGGATTCATTTTGTACGACTCTTTGCCTGTGTTGATTGTGGAAGTAATATATTACGCCGTGTCGACAGTATATCAATTAACTCATTTTGCATCTTGTTGTCAAGAAGTTATCGGCAATTTCAAAATGTAATGGGAACTATTAATTATTCGTGCAAATACAAGTATACAACGATTTAAAATGAAATAATGAGCAAATCAGCGAGGTATAGGCATGTGCTATTGGCATATTCTGATTCGCTGACTCGCATGATTACATGTATATGTATAATATATAGCGTCGCATACTAATTTCAATGCGTAGGCGGGTTTCATGTAATTTTGATTGCTCTATAAATGTCTATACATATATCAAAATCAACGTAATTATTAATAGTAAACGTTGCTCTTAGTAGAGTTTATCATTTTGGGAAAGATTGATTTCGTGAAAAAAAAAACTGATCGGCATTAAGTACAGCAATTTTCCTTTAGGAAAGATAATTATTATATAATAATATAATTAAATAAAACCATAAACTATAATAATTATTTTCAATATATATTTATTGGCAGAAACAATTCAACATCGAATTTTTTAAAGGAGTATATCTAATACCATTGAGGAATAATTTCTGGAAAAACTAGAAAATTCTAAATTTTGCATCTTTTTACAAAATATTACTACTGCGTATTATTACCATATGCATTTATTTTATCTTTAAATAAAATCATTAAATAAATAAGTAAATATGCCATAGAAGAGTTATTATCAAAATTGAAATTTCATAAATCATGCAATAAATAAAAATAATTGGTTTCTAAATTTCGTTACAGAACTTGTCCACAGAATACGTATGCACGAGACAAGAACTGGCTTATATTCTCTCCAAATCTCTTGGAGTGAACTTTCACTCTATAAAGAATGAAAATTAAACCACATTTTTAACAAAACAAACAAAAATTTGAATTTTCACTTGTTTGAGAATTCGTTTTCTCATGCATTACAAATTACAATTCCTTTTATACCCTCGGATAATAATGAACGTATAATTATAACTTATAATTCTACATTGTATTAAATTTATATAGCGCCCAAAGCATAAGCCATACGGGCGCTCCCCACTCGCCGTAGCGTGTCGGGGCAGTGCCATCTCCTGTTCGCAGAGATGGCACTGGGCAAGGGTAAAGGCTTGCCAGACCTCGTCATCCTCGTGAAGCAACCGGTCCCCATCCGGTCACAATATATATACTTTAGTTTAAAAACTAAAGTCGATTGGCAGCAGATTACATGAGCAAAATGTATTACATTTTCTTTTTGTCTTCTTTAGCAATGCAATTTGTATATATTTGGTAATAATATAAATTTTAAGTTAGTTTTTAAAACCAATAAAAATTAACATAAATACATAAAAATATAAAATACAATTGTAACTTGATATATTTACGAATCAATGACAGATTCATTCTGTACACTTCCTACTGATGAGAGTGGGCGATTCTCGTTCGCCCTTTATAGTCTTCAGTATTCATATACATATTGTCTGTACTATTTCCAAGCAGAGGTCCTCTGGTAATATTTACATAAAATCGCTCTGTATATATACACTTTATATAAAAAGCTTTATAAACATTGGAAGAAATAGTTGACAATCGACTTGGCAATAATAAGCTAAGCTAATAAGCTCAGGACACTGACAAACCTATATATATATATCATAAACAAACCTACTCTCTAGATATCACTCTTTAAAAGTGACATTTCACTCGGTTTGGAGTGTAAATTCTTCGACTCACTCCATGAAATTTAAAGAGTATGTAATACTGTATATTATCATTATGTAATATATATACATATATTTTACGTAATCAAAAAAAAATTGGAATTTATAAGAAATTTTATACTCCGGTTTCTTGTCATTGTTATGACAGCGTAATATATTTATATATCACACATACATTACATAATATATTATACATGTATATTAAAAGATTCGATATCGTTGATGAAGTCTGCGAGTCATCAATAAATATAAATAAATATATGTATCAATAAATGTATAATATATATGTATATATGTAATAAATTACAATTATTTTGATTATGGAATATAATCACTGTAAACTGAAAATAGAATAGTCATAGAATTAGGAAGACTTATCTTCCTTTCATCGTTACTTCCAGTTCATCTCCAATCGATAAAAATCGTGAATAAACGTTTTATAAAATGTACACTAAAAGCAGGTAGAAATCACTTCGATAAAGACGTATATTCGAGTAAAGACTATAAATCCAGTACATATAATACACGGAGAAACAAGGCAGAAAAGTAACAAAGAACAATGGACATGAAACGTTAAAAATGTACAGGGCAAATAGTCTTATAGAAAATAAACACAATTATATTTCCAAGTTATATTTAAACTATTGTCACTAAACAATCTGATTAATCTGTGTCAATATTTGCCATCCTAACCAAATTTGTAAGTCATACCTTAAAAATAAACACACTTCTTGTTTTCATAACGTGGGAAGATGAGCATTTTAAAGGGAAATTTCAAATAATTCACGTAGTATATGAACACGATTCTTTTGTTATTTATGCATTTCAGCAGCAATCTATTGCATATCCCATATACGGAAGTAGGTCGGTATTAAGAAACTGATATAGAATGCTATCTTCTTATAAAAGATATATTATGCATTATATATAAATCGTTTTGGTCTTATTTGTATGGAAAAGGGAATTGCGAAAATTCCCATCATACGCAAGTTACTATTTCGAAATATAAAAATATAAAATATTTACTTAAACGAAACTTTGTAATTGTCATTTCAGTAATGAAGTGACAAATTTTAATCATTATTTAATAAATCGAGTCATTTAATTTCACAAATATTATATACATTTTCCTGGAAAATGAGAAATAAACAATCGCATTTCTACCGCTTGATATACTCCCTTGACCGAATATAAACCCTGCGCTCTCAATTAAATTTCTGACCTTATTATTTTACACACTTCAAAGAATTCATAGTTTGACGATGACATTTTTGTTTCTAAACATTATATATATGTTAAACAGCTTATAATAAGATTAGAAAGCTACAAAGTATTAGAAACATATGAATGTTTTTACATGTACATTGCGAAATAGAAATTTTTCATATGGTTAACGATGACAATAATAGAGATAATGATAACGACTCTTTCGATGATAATGATACAATTATACGAAGACTAGAACAATGACGATGACTATATATATGACGTAATGCTGAAGTTTGTGGCGAACTGTGGATGTCCTACTGTTTATAGCATTATTTTGGGAATTTTGGGAATCGCCATTTAGATTTTAAACAATGATATTTTTTTTTTTTTTTTTTTTTCTAGTGTTTATAAAACTGCTTTAAAAACCTATATAATAAGTATATATAATTATGTATGTACTTATATATATATATATAATATCAATGATCGAAACTGCACTTCTTTTCAGTATATGATATGGTTGGAAAGAATATTGCGCGCATGTGGGGGACGGTTATTTACACTATATTGAAAAATGCGACGTATTCGCATTCCGTTTTGTATACGTCAATTTCAAGTTCGTGCTCTAATCCCTCCATTTCGCTAGTCACACAATGTACTACTGTGTAATTTTATTGCAGAATCTAAAATGAAATCTTCGACGTTTCATTCCTACTTCCGCGCGTCAGCTCCCATTGTCAAATACGTCGCCTTGGGGAAAACGTACAAATATATGAAAAAGGAGTTTCGTGATAGCCGGGGTGAAGTAATACGACCAATAGTGCTTAAAATTTACGAGATAGATGAAGAAATCTGATGAAGAAAATAACAGGTCACCCACACAATGGGGGTACTCCGCTTACTAGAGATTTTTCACTTAGTTTTCTCGATTGTGCTAATATGGTGGCAGAAGCATTTTCGAAAATATCACAATCCCTTCATTTTTTATATATAACGTCACGAAGTAACAGGATTATGATTCCCCAGGAATCATTAAAATGAATTAATTTCCTAATAAAGTCTTCAAGTATTCTGATCCCTTTACGACGAACGCTTGAAATAAAATGGTATAAAGTGTAGTAATTTTTTTTACTTTTTATACTTATAAAATATGAGTCACAGTCGGCATAATTCAGTACAAAATGTGCTGCAAGTATCTCAATTTTTGATAAGAATTTGAGTAAAATTTTAGCAGAAACGAAGTACGAAAGAACAATTAATGCGTTCCGAAATCTATATAACATCTAATTAAGTAACTGACCAACTTTCCGCTCCCTTCAGCTAAACGATGGCTTCGAAGTGGTACTCCATAACGGACTATGATCAATAACAAGTATTCTAAAAACTCAGATGTCAAGAACATGTACTCTGCACTTTGATAGTGAAAGTCCATTAAAAAGTTTGCATCTGATTTATAGTTAATTTATGGGGAATTGCTTTTAGTTGGCCCATGCGAACTATGCAAATGCACGTGCATGAGGTGCCAACGTTTAAATCAATGGCAATGCTTTTAAATTTAAAATTTGTGAAAACAAATTTTTGCACAAACTGGAATAGAAAAGTCGGATTTAAATAATTATATTCTTTGAATGATTTTAGAAAGTTAGGAAGACAAAAGCGTAAACAAGAATGATAAAGTGACAGTATAGGTCATGCCCACGTCAGCTGGTTTATATTACCTAGATATAGTGATATATAGTGATCTCTAAAATTAGTGTAGACGCATTAGAGTATAGTAGATATACATTATATGCGACGTTACAAGTAGGAAAGCCACTTCCGAAAAGTCTGCACTTAACGAGCTGCATAGTGGAAAGATGTCGAATTCGCGAAAGAAGTTGTCACGCAAGAATAGCACCTCATTTCCGTCTCAAGTATATACTTCACCCTACTCGTCTACTTTGCTGCCATTTATAAGTGCGTTATAATTAGCATCTTAATATTTCGAGCATGCGTGTAATTTCCCTTCGACCAATTTCAACGTGAACGAGTTTCAGAATGTATTCGTTCGATTGTTCGTTCGGATCTCACTGCCATTATAAGCAGATCGATATAATTGCTCACCAAAAATAAGGAAAATAAACAATTCGAAGCTCACTGCAAAACCCATTACTGGCGAGAGCTTTCCGACCGATTTAATGGGAGGCTGCGTGCGCGAAACTTGGAAACCGACGCATTCGACTGAACTTCGAGTGCGTCGTCGCTAATTAGAAACACCTGTTATCTGTTTACACGGTCTTTTGTGCTAATCTTCGATCATAGCACTCAGCGATATGAACTTGATAGTTAATTTTGTTTTTAGTTCCAATGATACATTTTTTTTATGATAAGTCTGAAAATATAATTCTGTACTTTAATATATAATTAATTATTATATTCTTGGCATCATTTAGAATCCTGAAATTTAATTATAAAAATACCCCATTGTAGTTCTAATTACGGCTTGACGCTTTATGCAACGTGGGCGGATTGACGCTTTGAGCAAAATCCGGGTGAATGTTTGCAAAAGTCGGTGTGATAGTAATACTTGTTATACATTTCGAGTTTTACTACAAAAATATATTAATGATAGGAACAGATATATATCATATGTAACAATAATTTTTAATCTAATTTTAATAATTGTAAATAATGGAATTTATCCAAATGTATGACTTAACAATTTGCAGACACCTTGGGAGAAGAATTCAGACGTATCAATCAACTGAACGCAGTGCAATCAATGTACCTTTCGAATTACTTGATGAAAGTTCTTCAGAATCCTGATGGGTCGTGGGAAATACCCGTCGCGGTCGTTAACGATCCCATCGAAGACATCGACGACAGGTCGTATTTCCTGGAAATGGATGATACGCCGGTCGTCCAAAAACGGACGCGATATTACCAAAGGTACCCGTGGAAGAAGAAAAATTCCAGATATAGGTATAATTTTGAGTGTATCATTATGTCTTTGGAGTAGTATATGTAACGATTAGAAAGTTTGCGAACATGATTTAGACACCATTTTTAAAAAAAAATTTTACATTCTTGATTTACATTATTTACATGAATGTTTCATTGCATCCGTGTAACGTTTCAATTTTTTGCTCATAAACGATTCTGGATTCCGTTCCGGAAATGGTGAATGTCCTACCTCAGAAACGTTACAACGATACGTTACATTTGAAGAGTTTATGTGCGGTTACAATAACTGCACTGAAACCTCTCTGAGACTTTCCATCTTATTTCAATAACGTTGCCTTTATTCTATGTGAGATTCAGAATGACATATGGAAACTTTTGAATATATATAACAAACAAAAAAAGTAGAAAGGTCATATAATACTAATGAAAAATCGTAATGCCTATTTCCCTCTTAACATCAAGTTTTCACTGGCTTAAGAAATTGACACAAGTATCCACGTACAAGAAATAATTTCCATGAAATGTTACATTCGCAACGTTACCTAAAAAATTACATTAGTAACCTAATCGCGGGTTATAGTAATTTTGAAACGTTGCAGAAAAATGTCGTTAGTAACATTACTATAAGAAGATTATATTATAACCTCGTTGCGAAAATATTAAACTTTCTCGGGCAACTTGTATATAACGTTTCAGACGTCATTTTAAAGAAACGTTAAAATAGAAACAAGAAGATTAGATTGTAACGTTCTTGTGATGTGTCAAACTTTCTCGGTCGAATTGTAACGTTGCGGATACCATTTTTTTGAAACGTTACAATGACTTCTTCTTAGAAACATTCCCGAGACGTTTAATTTATTCTACGTAACAGCGGAACATTTCAGAAACAATAATGTATCCTTACTGTCTAACACTCAGCCAACAATCACAGAAGTTATGAAACAGTTATGTAACAGTTACATAACTGTGACACAACTTCTGTGATTGTTGGCTGGGCAATAGATAAAATGTAACGTTTCCGGAAGGTTGCTGTTCCTTCTATGAAGTTATTTTCAAAATTATGGATTCCAAAAACATAATTACGTTTCCCTCGTAGAAATTGCGCCTAAATACTGCCCAGTTTTTGATTAATAAACTCGTGTACGAGCCAGTTTGTGGACAATATCTTATTGAAATCTGGGCAGTTTCTTATTGGAAATGTAACGATTGTATGGATATTTTTTAGATAACTTTTGTAGATAATTTTTGGATTTAAAAATAAAAAATTATCGATTCTTGCAGGCCCTACAGCAGCATGGAATACGACCCATACACCCCGTGCACGCCGTCAAAAAAAGACGTGTTCGCCCTTCTTTTGGCTCTTCACGACGTAAGGAACGGCAACAAATCTCGAATGGTTCAATTCTGCAATCGGCGCAGGCCAGCAAGTTCGATTTACACCAACATACGGTTTCTCGGTCGTAAGAAGTAAGAAGTTCGATCACTGGACGATTTCTAGAAGTCGACGATTTATTGGTCGAAGTGCGCCGTACCATCGAGGAACGCCGATTTCGAGCGCCGTAAATGGGGATTACCAACTTTTCCCGGAATTCATTGTTAATTTTTTAAGATTGTCCAAATCAACGTAATTAATTGTAAATGTCCTGTTTTTGAAGTGTTCTCATTTCCACTTTACGGAAACATTCCAAACAGACATTTAAGACGCTTTTCGACAAATTCAAAATCTGACCTGAGCTTTATTTTGGCTAAAACCCTTGGAAAATGATGAAATTGTTACGCCCCTGATTTCTGCTAAATTTGTGTTTAATTCGATTGAATTCGTATTCATTTCGTTTCCAAGACTCATTAAACAGGGGGACGTAAGTCAATGATCAAAGGCTAGGTAAATTTCCGAACGATAACCGGAATATTCCGATTAGGAGATTATATGATCTCTCTTCATCTCATTTGCAATTTTTAGCCGAAATAATTTCACTCCAACATTGGATACATTGTAGAAATGAGAACACTTTTCTGACGACCTTATCAACATTTGTTAAAACTCGCCTGAGCAAAACTTTGAGTCAGTTCCCATCAGTGATTCGTGTCCCAGGAAATTGCTTCATTCACTTCAGGAAATTTGTCGAATTAATGATGATCAATCGATACTATATTATTAATTGAGAAATATGTTTTAAGAAAAAATCGATATAGTGCTGGAGAACTGCGAAAATGAAAAAAAAAACGAAATGTAAACTCCATTCACGGCACTGGCAACATGCATAGAAAATAAGGGGATTTAGGTCACGGAAATTGGTTACTTCCTCTGATTATTCGTTCTTGTCCGGTGGACTAGGGCCATGCGCGATTGTAAACAATGGTATTTTTATACGATTGTCAAGAAATAGTACATTCTTACTCAATGAAGAGTGAACCTAATCGATCCTCAGGAGAGGAAGGGGGATAATCAAGAAGGCATTTCTCGAGTCTGAATCATCCAAATATTAACTTTTAACTTTATTTTATAAGATCTATTCGTCGTTCATTTTAAAATTGAATTAATTCTAATACTCGATTATACTTTCTTTTCAATTCACAGTAATATAATTTCCACCAAGAAATGTACAAAAGAATATGTTTTTGTGCGTTCTCGAAAAATTTACCGTAAAATTTTAATATTTAACAATTTAACTTGACTAATTTTATTAATTATTTTTAATTTTATTAATTTTATTTAACAAAATAACGAAATGACGGCAAAATACCTCCGATGCGATCCCCTTGCACGAGAGAATTAATAACTCATCTCTATTAGTCGTAAAATCTGCAATTTGATCCCGAGTCCACCGGAGCGATGTACCTATAGAAGCTCATTAAAGTCAGCAATATCATTTTATTAAATGTACTTATTACTCTGAATGCAATTTCGAAGTACGTTTTCCATATCTCGATGTTCTTGGATATTTATTCTTCCGATTCGTATAGATTAATCATTAGTGTTAGCGTCAAGTGTCCGAGAAACGTTCAATATGCTGATGGGCAATCTGAAATATTTACCTTTATATACGTCATCTGTCCTTAAATATTGTACAAAAGTCTTACCTATAATAGTCGTAACGAATAAGAGTTTAAAACGCAAGTAATAAGCTTATTGTAATAGTTGCGTAAAACATTCAAAAGCTCGAAGGAGGAATTCGTTCAGTATATATTATCTTCCTGTATAGAATCAAGTTGATAGGGGCTATCGAATTATCATTATGTTTAAGAAACGACTTGAAAGTTTAGAATTTAAAATTTTATTTATTATTTATTAATTAGCTTCTGTACATAAATTACTATACCGAGACGTTACCTTATTTTGCAACGCGATGATTCATTACTTCTTTATTAAATATATAATGCTAGTATTTACAAAATACTGATGTGTTTACTATAATTATATAATACTATGCTCGAATATATATTAAACGTATTAATTTAAAATGAATTCTCGTTCAATTCGTTCAACAGATTTACACTGAAATTTGTTTTCTGATCGCATGCATTTCTTAATTTCTCATAGTAACAAAAGGCAAGATTTTGGAAAAGGGTGTGTAGATAAGTTTTTTTAATTTTCTCTATTTTTGTTAGTAGTTTTTGATAAGTTATATGTATATATGTATTTATTTTTTGGGTGGACATGGGTGATAAATGATGAATATATAAAAATTAGTTTTAAGTACACTGGCGTCGTCAAGTTTTTCTTTGAAAAAAAAATAGAATTATTTTTTAATATTGATAAATTATGCTTGCAAAATGGCGGAAAATGTTAAGGACAAGTAATTATCTACTTCGTAAGCATTTTACGTGCACTCATCAACTCTTTAAGGAGTATATATTTGTATGAGCTATAAAATTTTGCGTACAAACTACGCAACAAATATTATTGTGGAATTTTCTTCAATCTAGTTCCCCGTCATGATATATATATGACGTAATATAATTAATACGTATATATCCCGTCAAGCACAATTTTGACAATTATGTAACAACTATGTAACAGTTATGTAACAAGGAACATTTATGTAAATGTTACGTAACTCTTACTTTCAATGTTTGCAGGGTAATTAATATAATGTATTTTATGTACGTTAAAGAAATATTATTTAACGATCATGTAGTACAGAAACGGCGTAAAATATTAACGTTTTTTTTTGAAAATCCATCTCCTATACGGTTTTTGTGTGAATTCTGTTTTCCCAATATGCCTGAATGTAAAACAACGTCAAAAAAACTTATTAATTAATTTATTAATAAATGATTCTTGACCGTATTTTGTTTAATAAAATTCAAAATTCAAAGCGTAACGGTCACAGTACTCATTGTTTGGGACAATGACCCCAAAACAATAATAAACAATAATATCAATATATGTTGTAAGTATATAGGATATACAATTTTCGGCCTAGGTCGCCTAGGTCAAGGCCCTCTTCAGTAAGTAAATCAATTGTATATAAAAAAAAGTAAAATATATGTATCCTAATGAGCGATTGTTGGCCAATTATATATATGAATGACTACTCAACTTTGCTATAGGACACATTTAAGTAGTAAATCCATCCAATAACCAGTAAGTAATATTTGAACGCAATTAATTATTTTTCATCAAAATATTGCAAATGTCAGGCAATGTAGATTTTTCAAATCGTATATTGACTGCATTTTTACAACTCTTGATAAAAAAATTTTCAAGTTGTTTTCTTTTATGATTATTGCTTTCAACTGCCAAGATTTTTACTTTTTCATAGTTGAAACCATGTCCTGTATTAATCCTGTGTGTAGTTAAACCTGTGTATTTTTCTGGTTTA